>JAODUI010016990.1:0-13512 GCA_027563995.1 Papilio gigon | reverse complement strand
TTCGAGCCCATCGGGGGCTCATCTTCAGGGTGAGTGGGAACGGTACTATCGCGCGTTCGCGGCCCGTCACTCACTGAGATATACAAGATTGTTAAATTTTAAACATAATACACCAGAGTTGATAATTCTTCGAGGTGGGTTTAGTTGAGTGGTCCATGATCTGTTCTCACGCAACATGCGCCAGACATGGACTTGTCCTTCAAGAAGCAAGTGTCCTTTTTCTCAAAGATAGGCGACGCATGTGTGTTTCCTCCGATATTGCCGATTTCCATGAGTATTGATCACCTTTGTGATCCCGTCCCTAAGTTCCTTCCTCTTATAAAATGCACTTAAAATAATTTGAAAAATGTTGTCAGTTAAACGTATATGTATTTGTTATTACATCTTAACATTTTCACTTACTTATGTAGTGAAGGCAATTTCCTTAAATTTACCTTCAACAAATATTTTCCATTACCTTTATGCACGTCAGGAAACCAGTGAATAAGCCCTCATAATGCATGAACGATCTTTATTTCCTGTACAATATTGAATGAAAACGACGGGTCTTAGGTGCCATCAAGTAAATATTGATTTGGGGAAATCGCGTTGAATTTACGCAAATTCGCTTTCAGAAGTTTTTTTACATCTGTCGTATCTTGTATATTTTATAAGTAGTATATAGTTAAATGTTGGGCTGAGTCGATTAATAATCCCTTAAACAATCCCTTAGTATTGATTTATAATGGTAAATCCTTACTAAGGGTCTTCCATACTGGTCATTGAAGTATTACCAGTGCGGTATATTTTTTTTTTTTTTTGAATGTCATAACACAAATTTGATTTCAAAAAACATTTTAATATATTCTATATACTTAAACAAAAAAAACTGAATAAAAACGCCGAGCATGTGTCTGATACAGGCTGTATTTTATCTTTTGATATAGGGAAATATTGGAAACGAAATAAATCACAGGATTTTTCTGACGGAGGTCCGTATTACTTTTTTGCCGTAAACTGACCAACCTGACAACTGACATTGTAACTCAAAAGTACATGTAAGCTTTCATGTTTTTAATATTGGTAGAAATCTTTTTTTAACACAGAGCACTGAAATTCAAGTTAATTAAATCATTGGAACGTTTTAAATATCAATTATAGCAGCATTAAAATGGGAGTGATTAAATAAGAAAATCGAACATTCGAGAATTATTCTTATTAAGTTAACGCCTCTAGTAATTAGGAAGCAAATATTGAGAAGCGTGAAATATTTTAACAACTTCTGATACCTACTCAGACTATTCTAAGCGGACTCATCTCAGAAAATTTTAACGCCTGTAGTAATTAAAATGCAAATTTTCAATTCAGCGGAATGTACGTTAAACAATATAAAGGTTTAATATACCTTGGCAAGTCCAATGGATCAATCTCTACAGTATACATGAATGTCAAATCGATAACGTATAAGAATATTGATTGAATTTATTCAAAAATATGTCGCGGAAAATATGATTTCATATATTCTACGTGAGTTACGTTTTGAAATTAGATATGCCTTCATTCATTTGCTTATGAGGAGCATATCTTCAAATTGATCTTCTCCCTATCCCGCCTTATTAAATTTGCGAATGAAATTCGGCGCGAATTAGAAATATACGTAGGAAAATATGTTAGAGCCTCCATCATTTCGGAAATATGATATACGGGTTTAGTACAGAGTCCAATTACTTAAGATTTAAACTAGAATATTGCGAAAATGATGATGATCGATGATTTGATTAAGTTTGCGAGAGCATCCTGGATGAGGGCGGCCAAGGACCGATCGTGGCCGATATGATGATGATGATTGCGAAAATCTTTAAGCAGTTCAAATAAAAAGCATTACATTTTCTTTGCTTCCTAAACGTGACGTGGAAGTGAATTTGTAAAAAAATATGTTGGGCACCCAAATGTTACAACACATTGTTTCAAAAATTTAGTTCATCCTTATGTATACACCGAAACGGATTAAGTCATTTCAAAACCTTGCAAGACTTTACGTGAATTTTAATCTAAAAATTTTATTTGCTAAAATACTTCATGTCATTTAATAAACGTCATAAATTAATTACTGGTATATAATAAAAAAAGTTCTCTATAAGATAGTTAAAAGATATTTTGAGTAGTACAATAGACGACTTCACGAAAACGTTAAACTTCGTTCAACGATGGTATTTAATATTCTCATATCGCACTTGTAAGGATTTAATCAGGGATGTTAAGCTCTGCGTGGAATGATAAAGTTTTAAACGCACAGAGAAATCTTTACACAAAAATTCTATTTATATTGTACCGAATTTATTAGTGTTGTGTATTTATTCGTATTAGGTATGCGCGTATAGGAACGGATACTGCGCCTGCCGTTGTTAGGATGCTAATATCAATAAACCAGGTTGTACTAAGCTAGCTGTCATATTGTTACTCCCTGTACTAAACAATTAGCAATATTTTTTTTCAAACGATCCCAAACAGCGTGTTTAGCGGTAGACTTGCGGGTTTTTTTTTTGACAAAAAAAGTGATTTTTATTTTTTTAACTTGGAACATAAATTAATAGTTACTTAAGATGTTTTAAAAATGTATACTTATCAATCCTTATAATTAATAAACAGTAATATAAAGATGTTGCCAAAGTTAAAGATGAAATAGTTGATCTATAGGTCAGTGATTTGAGGTATAGCTCAGTCATCATCTTGTAATGGATCTTCAAAACAATACATACGGTTAGTTGGAAATAGAGATTCTTCATTATTACTATTATTTGAAATTTGGTATGTAGTTTGAAGACCTTTTTTTGTTAGCGGGGGGAAATCTTCGAAAGATACCACGCGTTCTGGGGTGAAGACAGGGTTATGTAGGGTTCGACCTACTAAAACCCTCTGTTGGCCCTCGTCGAGTGCAACTAAGAGGGTTCCAGGATCTCCGTGGAACGCACCGGTATCCTAAGCACTTTACGAAGCATGGACAGTCCCATCCTGGTACATTTTAAAGACCTAACAATCAAAATGAAACTCTACATTTTTATCTTTACATTGTCACTTATTTGAGAGCTTCTTATATAATTTCCCCAGAGACATTGTTGTCTTTGATTTTTTTTTCTTCGAGTTGATTTTTGAAAAACAAAAAAGAATCTATCAAATTCTAGATCCGTAAAAATACACCTTACAATATTTATCGACAAAGTTTATTTCATATAGTCAAAAAGATCACACACATAAAGGTAAATAAAACGTTGTACCAATGAACTTGAGATATTTTTCTATTATACTACTTATAAAAACGTTATAACTCATATGTAAATCGGTGTCGATACCGACTAGTTTCGTGTACATGGAAGGCTCTTCTTTAGGGTGAACGGGATTGGTACTACAGCGCGTTCTCGGCCCGTCGCTTACTCGGACTGAAGCAGCTTTTTGTAAATAGCATAGTGAAATGTCTCACAATAGTTTTAATAATTTACATTTTTTCATGTCATATTTCGTACCCGTTCAGGTCACAAACGGATAACAAAATTGGATACTTCCATAAAAGACGTACTTCCTCACTAATTAATAAGTCAGTATCTTTGTTTGGTATAAAAAGAGCGTTCATTTTACGATGAATTTTGTATCTTTTCACACGAAGCTATTCGGTGGGCGAATCGAGGTAAAAAAAAAAGAAAATTTAATATTCTTGTCGGTTACAGGCTCAATTTAATATTCTTGTCGGCTGCAAAATAAGATTATAAACTTTATACCTCTGCAAATTTATCTTCATCTCTCTCGTGTGATGTAACACCAATTTTATATGAACAAGAAAATCTGAACTGCACACTAAATAATCATTAGTCATTGCTTTGATTCCTAAACCAGGAGACACTTTTAGTACATGTTAAAACCCAAAGTCCCTGGTATAATTCACCGTTAGTACTAGGACGATAGATTGTCATTTTAATTATAATTATATGAATAACACAAAATAACGTACAAGTGTAGGTCATTAAATTTGTTAAAAAGCCTCGCCATAGGTAACCTTATATACCAGTTAGTGACTCGATAACTTTTAAGAATGTATAATATATAAGTGTTGTTAAAGAGCTTACCCTGGAATTTGCATAGCTTCAAGCATGTTGTGTGCAGTGAGCAATATGAAAATATTTCAATTTCAAACGTAACATGAAATGTATGACTACAAATAAGAACAATTTTGAACAGAATCAATTCCTGTTTATTTGTAACAATTGATAACCAATAACTGAATATCCTCTTGGGATGGATCGAACCGTCTACATTGGAGGGTAGTTGGATACAATCTATTTCTTATTTATTTAATTATTAAGTTTATTCAGAGTTTTATTAACTATGAATAAAGTTTTTTTTCCAAGTAAATTAATTTCTTTTTTATCGGCTTTATAATAAATCACTTAATTCCAATCTTTATGTCGGCAACGTCGTGCGATGTCAACTCTACCACGGATCAGGGTACCCGTCTTAAGTTTTTTTATGGATCATATATTTATTTACACCTTTTTTATTCTTAACTAGCTGAGCCCGCGAAATCTGTTTCGCCTTGAAGGTAATACATAAACAGATTTTTGAATTTATTAGGAAATACAAAAAAAAAACATTTTGTATCGTATGTAACAGGGCTATTTTAAGGCTTTCAAGGAAGTTTTTCTAGTTTTTCTTACCTTTTAAACCTTCCCTAGGCCTCCAGGAATATTCCAAGACCAAGATAAGTTAAATCCGTTCAGCCGTTCTCGAGTTTTAGCGAGACTAACGAACAGCAATTCATTTTTATATATATAGATTTATAAATAACATTCGTCTTGATTTTCTATCAATAATCAATTCGTGTAATTGATCAATAAAAATTTACACATTTACTTTTTTTATTGGAACCTCAAACGGCAAGGAAAATATATTGCGTTTCGCTAGAATTGTCTTTATTTACATCATTACTCTTTTCGCACGGTACTTGCCGTCTCAAATAACATTTTCCTTTAGAATAAAATTTACGACGTCATTTTGAGGATTATTTAGCAAATACGAAATCAAAGGAGTCTCGGTTTGTGAACAAATTGTAGTTACATTTTGGAATATACTAGCAATATTTTTCGAAATATTTGACGTTCATAATTTGTTTCTCATTTATACAGAATTGAATTTTTGCATTTCTTTATCGGCAGGCGCATTATAAATCAACCAAACAATCTCAGTTAAAAGTGTATTTAATTTATGTTAGCATGTAATAATTTATACATTTAGCTCATTTCGTTTTCTAGCATTGCAAAAAATAATTGCAGTGTAGTTAAGAGGATATAAATCACAGCAGTTCACAGTGGGGAATAAGTGTCTTGAATTCCGAGTCGTAGATATATCAGCGTGCTAACACAGTGGTGTGCATGAACTGAATAAAAGAAGATCAAGTATTTACTGACGCACTTAGTTAATTAGACAATAGGGATATACATTTTTAGTGTAGATAGGAAACAGTTTTTTTTTTTTCAGACTTCTCACACTCTTCTAAATATAAAATGAGTAATAAAACAATCTCCACCTGCTCGCCAACTTATTATGTTCACAGCATTAAATAGGCGTTCGGAATGCTGACGACTTAGTCCGGACGGTGGGAAGTCGTTGGATGCGGAAGAAGGACCACATACTGTGGATATCAGTGGGTAAGGCCTATGTCTAACAATGGGCAGACGAGGGCTGATGATGATGATGATTGCCGATTGATTGTGCCAGTTGTTGCGTTTATCGCTAGAAAACCGTCCAGGGGTTAAGATAAAGCAGGATTGAGAAAATTGTAGACTTTTATAGCCCAAGCCCAAGGGACAGTTAAAGTCGCTGCATCAGTCTAGTTAGTTATTAACTAGTATGCTTTGATACCATGAAAGTGGAGCTCGTATCCCGTATCGCTGTCGACCGCCTGTAATAGATTTACGAACGTCCCCAGAGAATTTCCGGTACGGTACAAAACAGAACGGATTTTAATACACAAAGTAACTTTTTTTTTATTACCAGACAATTTATTTTATAAAGTGATCTGAGATTCAATTTGTTGTTATATTTTTGTTATTAATCTTAATATGGTTTTGTAATGAAGATGTTAAAAATGGTTTTGGCATTACAGCGGTCAGATTATTACGAATTTTGGCTCGTGATATTTTTTTTTTATACGAAAAGGCGGCAAACGAGCGGCCGGATCACAAAAGTGACCATCGACGCCCATGGACACCTGCAATACTAGAGTAACCACAGATGCGTTGCCGGCCTTTTAGAAAGAAATACGTTCGCTTCTTGAAGGACCCTCAGTCGTATTGGTTTGGAAATACCGCCGAGGACAGACCATTCCACAAAGCGGCAGTGCACGGCAGAAAGTTGCGAGAAAACCGGACAGTTGTGGAATGCCAGCTATCAAAATGGTGTAGATGTTACTTGGCGGTCTGTCGTATCGTCGGATGACGGAGCTAGACGGCAGGAATAGTTCCAAACAGTTCTTCGGAACAATCCCCAATGTAAATGCGTTAAAAATACAGAGAGATATTTAGTTAAGCTGAACGCTTGGAAACCCTTGTGCCCGGAAAACCCGGCAGGCCACGCGTCTGTGATCGCGATTGTTAATATAGAGCTATTACTTAGCTATTTTATATTGTCGCTTGCTCCTTTGGGCACCTTAAATTATAAAAATTGATAGTTTCCTAAGTGCGACAGGTAGGGTTCTATCGTTGTTGCTTTCCCTCCTATTGTGGAGGAAACCAATGTTATAAAATGCTGGGAAAACGACTTTGAACGCTTTCTATAAGAATTCAGTATGTTTTAAAAGTTAAATATGTGTTAATATGTAGATTCCCAAAGTGACAAATTAATGACTCTGAGTGTGGCAATAATTATTGCAATTTAAGTTCTTAACAAACAATTTGATCACATACCATAATCTGTACCAATTTCCGGCATGTTCGTGCGGAGCGACATCCGGCCCTGCACAGTGCGGTCCACGCGATGTTCATCTAATAACTTAGTTATCCTATCGACTCATGTTATTACTAAGTTACCAATAACTTTATTTGGCTCTTAAAGTTCACCACTAAATGTTGTTAATGTAAAATTTTGCTGTACATTTCAAGTAACATGACATTTTCAATGCATATTTTTGTTCTTTTCCAGTCTAATCCATAGTTCAAATGGGTGGCGAATTGGTTTAACAATTCTCTCATATTAATGTCATATTAGATGCAAACGTTTAAATGGAAATTCGTTAACGGAATTGGATGAAATTTGTCGTAAAGATAGATTACTGTCTTCCTTCTCTTTACTCATCATTTTTTTTTTAATTCGCGAATTGAACGGAGTCAGACATTCAATGAATAAATAAAAATGCACGTAATAAAATAGCTATAAATATTTACGTCACGTAATTTCGTCTCTTATTATTATGGAATAATAATTGAATGATACGGACACGGCGACGTTGATATGACGGAGTGGCGATAAAACGAATGCGCACAGTAATAAATTACATATAGATATATTGGTAACCACTCACTTGAATTACATGAACGAAAAAAAAACTCATACAACATATAAACGATAGTTTTATTAAGATAAAGTTCTACTATGAGCTTAAAGCTCAATTATGTGATACAGTGTTAAGCTTTTTGTAATATCGAACATTGTAAACCGAAAAGATTAATTTAACTATTAATGTAACCTTTGTGTTTTTGTGGTTAAATAAAAGTACTTTGTTGAACTATTTGTTGTATTAACAAAGGTTTAAAGTAATTAAACTATTAAAACTTAACTTAACTCACGTGTAACTTGGTGTCAGTACTGACTAGTTTCGAGCCCATCGGGGGCTCATCTTCAGGGTGAGTGCGAACGGTACTATCGCGCGTTCGCGGCTCATCGCTCTGAGCGATGGGCTCGAAACTAGTCGGTACAGATACCGAGTTACACGTGAGTTAAGCCGTTTTATAAGTAGTATAGATTTAAAGTAGTTAAAAATTACACTCCGTACTTGTCCGTTGTTGCTTTTCGTCTTCGTAATTGTCATAATGATGACGTCGCGGGCTCAGCGCGACTGTTGGTTCGCAGGATCGGCACAGTGATACTCTGCCATACATCTCTATAAGTCATCCTATCTGTATTCACTCTCTTCTTACGCATGTCCTTTTTCACTCACTGATAAACTGCGTTAAGCTTTTTGGGAAATAAAAATAAAAAAAAACGCTAAAATCAAGTCTCGCTGAAATTTGGCATAGAACATAGTTTGAAAGATCACAAACGCTACTTAGCTTTTTATACCGCGCGGACGGAGTCGCGAGAAAACGGTAGTTTTTATATAAAGAAGTAAATGTAAACATCTAGTTGATACAAAATAGCTTCAATATCTATCACATTTTTTTTTATGTCAGATATCGTTTCGTAATCAGAATTCGACTGTTTCAATATTTAGTTTCAATTCCGAGCAATGCTACTGAAAAAATAATGTTAACGAAACATTGAACACACAATTGTTCCTGCGAGCCCGAAGCCATGGATAGAGAAAATGAAATTGTATTAACTAACAATATCAAGAAGGATTCATTCCTTGTAATATGACACGCAATAAAGTCTGCCTTACAACGTTCCGTTACATTTTCCTTACTACTATGACTACAACAAAAAATAAATTGCTAACTCAGAACACAAGTACCTAATTCGTTATTAAAATTATAGTTTACTTTTTTATATGAATAGATTTAATATGAATATTTTTTGATATACTACTTTGACTTGTACGAAATTAGTATTAACTTCGAACTTAATATGAGATCGGTATAAAAAAAAAAATGAAAAAACATATCTTAGTCATTAGTACTAATCAGGGTTGTTCAACTCTAAATATGTAATGTGCTATTTTCTAACAAAAAAGGGTCCCTTCATATAGCTCTACAATCGATCATAAAACAAAAGAACGATGATCTGTCTTGCTCTAATAGAACGTATGTATAATTTAATTGAAACCAATTCCACACATCTTCGGCCAATTACACACCTTCATCTAATCCGCCTCCGAGAGTGGACACGACACGAACAAAGGACTCTAATGGACGTACGTAATGGAATGGTAATTCAATTTTAACTGTGTCCGGTTTTATAACTCCGACGGATAGACCTAGTATTTAAGGTTTTATGAAAGAGTTAATATGCTTAAACACATTTACAAGATAGGAGTGCATTAATACAACTGATAATGGTCTACAGAAAAATGTGAAGCATCTCTTAAGGGAGCTATGGAGCTCATAAGATAGTCATATTGTAAACTTATTAATAATACAAATTCTGTCGTAACATTTCAAGTTCATTACGTTTATAAAATTATGACTTAATTAAAAATAGCAATGTTCGAAAATCAAACATAATTTGTAGCCATTTTTTTAATTCATTAAAAAAAAGCTTTGGGCGCTTCTCTATATTAACTTCAACTGTATCAAATTTCGTGTTCACCCGTTCGCGAAATTATCTTGAAAAGGAGGCGTAATTTTTTTTTTTTAAATAAAATTGCTCTCTAATATACAATCCAACATAACTCGACGAGACCAAACATAACTAGACATCGTGTTACTAAAAAATAAAATTCGAATTAAAAAGTAGGTCATTGTAATATTTGAAATGAAATACATTTTCTTCGTCTACAGTTCTGTTTGAGATTAAACAATCTGAGGCAGTTGGCTAACATTTTATTTACACTAACGGTTCCGGTTGCATTTTCTTCGAGTTCCAGTTAAACGAAAAATGAATTCAAGTTACAAGGATATCGGAAGATCAAGTTTCTTTAATGGTCCACGAAAGACGAATTGAGGAAGAATCACAAATAATACAAAGGACGTAATCAAAAGAAGATTAGAAATTTGATACGTTAGATTGTCTTACAACATTGCGTGTAGACTAACAATTCTAGCTCAACAAGAAGTATGCAATACTACTTATAAAAACCGCTTAACTCACGTGTAAATCGGTGTCGGTACAGACCTGTTCTCCAGTGAGTGACGGGCCGCGAACGCGGTACAGTACCAATCCTACTCATCCTGAAGAAGAGCCTTCGATGAGCTCGAAGTCGGTACCGACCCCGATTTACACGCGAGTTAAGCCGCTTTTATAAGCAGTATAGTGAAATTTCTCGTGAAAATTTTAATAACTTAAGAAGTTTGCAAGAAATAAAAGTATTGAGGCTAATTATAGGCATAGAGGGCGCCATCTCTTCTTACTTATATATGAAAGATTCATTTAATCAATTTTTTATGAAGTCTAAACTAATGCTTGACCACGGTACCACCCGAAACCAAGTGACGATGTCGTCGAAATACGGTACGTGCTAGTTTAGTAAGTCCCTATTCACTCTACTCTTGATCTCTCACTCATCATCATCATCATCATCAGACTTTGTGTGCCCACTATACATAAACTAAAGAAATATAAATTTAATAGCCGCATCTACTGTTTATCATACCGCATGAAAATAATTTTCCTATAAATCGAGCAAAAGAAAATCAGTTTTTACCTACGGTAAGTTATTACCTTTTAAATTTTCGATTAAGTTAAAGTTTTTTAGTCAAATTAAAATCCGGGTAAGCTGATCTACGTCAACTTGTAATGGGAATATTAATTTTTCGCCTCGCTAATCACGAAAAGCTGTACAGCCGGTCGTTTTTACGCAAGAGTTACTAAGGTGTAACACGCCTCGGGGGACGTGAAATGTTTTGAAACGTTAAGTACGTCCTCACTATATGCTTGTCTTATGTAAGAACACTTAACAAATGAAAAGATTTCAGCCTTGAAATATGTTTCATTAAGAAAAAAAAAAGTTTCGTTTTATTTTTCAGTAACAATATATCGAACAAAATAGTTGATCAAAACACTTTATAAAGGCAATAATTCCACTTATTAATAGGTTAGAAAGTGTATTGGAAACATACGTACCAATAAGAGTCTTATATACCGATTAAAGTTGATACAAAAATATATTAGAATGATAATAACTAGCGAATACTGGGATATAAAACATAAGCAGCAGGGTAAAAGCTATTTACTATATTTTCTATCATATACACATAGAGTATACACATATCATATTTATTTACATACCGATATAAGACCTATAATGGAACATATACTTTAACACAATTAAGGTCAGTAGTTCGACCTGATTGCATCAACGTCAACGCTATATAAAACTGTCTGCAAAACAAAGCATATTTTGATAACAGTTTAACGGAAGTGCTCGGATGTCATTAGTATTTATGAAGTAGTTGAAAAAAAACTTAATAGATTTTATCGTATACAGTAAAAACTTATTGAAAATCCATACAGTACAACCTACACAATTTTGATCGTATTGAAGAAAAGTTAAAATAAAAAAGATAAGGAAATTGTTTAAAACTGCTGAAAAATGTTACATACATTATACATTTTACAGAAAAAAATAGTCATCTTACTAGTATTGTAAAAGGGGAAGTTTGGATGGATTTTGTCACCACATACCTCCAAAATAACTGAACGAATCTCGAATGAAATTTGGCATATATAAAGAACATAGTTTGAAAGAACAGGCACCTACACGTTTTCTTTATTTACTTAGTTGAGATTATTAATAAGTACGTATTCGTATAGGCGAATTCAATAGAAAATAGTAATTGTAATATACCTATCTAGGCCTAATATTTAATGCGCATATTTAGTAATGTCTAAGTGTTATTAATATGGGACTTGACTTGCGGTAAAAATGTCTTAAATTTGGAAGCCCTCTTCCTAAAGTTTTGGAAGCTAATGATAATTAAGTCGTTCTACTGGTCCGCCAGACGTCTGCGTCGTTAGTAAACTCTACAACAAAGTTGTACGAGAAAATTAAATTACTTACACATAATGATTCCATCAAATCTAATAAAGATAAATACGTTTAACTGATATCGTAGCCATCGAACTCATATTTGTATATTAGCATTAACTATGAACGAAAATTGACGAAATATTTTCTGTCGGTCTTATTACCGGTGTGCTTTAAATGCTTTCGTTGAATAACAAATCAATACGGCGGCAGTTTTCCACGATCCCATATGATGCCAAGTGAGGATGTCATGATGGTCAAGCGTTAGTTTAGATTTCATAAAAAAAAAACTACGATCCCACCCAATGCCAAGTGATGTTGTGGTCGAAATATGGTATGTACTAGTTTAGTAAATGCCTATTCACTCTACTCTTGAAGGCCCCCAATCGTACTTGGACGGAAACAATGACGCCGGCAACTCATTCCACTCCTTTGCTGTGCGCACTATGAACGATGATAATTTTGATGTGACACGTTTGGATTCCAGACAAGTATAGTGCGTACTGCGGAAAGTCATTGGATGCGGAAGGAGGACCGTTTACTGGGGAAGGCATTGGAGAAGGTCTAAGTCCAGCAGTGGGCAGGCTAAAGGCATGTTGATAGTGACATCTCCCTTATAGATGGTTATATTGTATTATTTATAAATAATAATCCAATATAGTGAGTATAATTAAGTAACTTCAAGGCTGTAGTAGAAGTAAAATGCCACCTTGTATACTTGTTAATGTCGTTATAAATGTTTTATCTCAATAATAAATATATCAAGTTTTTATTGTATTATTACCAATTTCATTACCAGTACCGATGGAGTAAAATTTAATCAATAAATACATGTTATAAAATAACTTTAGACATTCCAGCAAGTCTAATAAAACCCACGTTTCAAGGAAAACTTTTTCGTCTAATAACACGCGTAATAACTTTCGGTAGTTCGTGGTTTTTGGTGAGAGTAAAATTTGACCTTCATTTAGTTTTAGCTGGCCGTCAATTTATAGAATTTATTAAAGAACATATTTCCTGCAAATTCATTCATGCGATTTGTGTTACTGAAGATGGCCAGATATTAGAAAATAAAAAAAAATTAAGCATTAATAAATTGGTCATAGTTTGCTCAATCTTAGATACTAGGAAACAACATATGACTTCTTATCAATCAATCAAAATAAAATTGAATTATCAAAAAAACTAATATTCAATACAAGAATAAAGTGGACATTAGTCAGCATCTATATTATTATTAGTATCAAACTAGTTAACCGATATTACCGATGCTTTTTGAGCAAATGGTTTCGTTCGTAATATCCTGTCTATTTATGTGTTAAATTGTATAATATTGGTCACAAATCTGATAAGAACGATTAACTGTAAATAGAAATTTGAATCACCGCTTCGTATGTTACTACGAATATTATTTCTAAAAGGAATTCAACTTATAGGTTTAAATTCCTGAAAGGAATCAATTTAAGGCATCCTTAAGCGCTTGACCGGACCGGACCGTACTCGATGTTGTCCAGGTTCGATCCCCGCCATGTACCGATGTGTTTTTCCATTCGAATTGCATATGTACATTATCCGAAGCTCTTACGGTGAAGGAAAACATCGTGATGCAACCTGCACATATCGGCGAAGAAATTCAAAGATATGTG
>JAODUI010016989.1:0-13581 GCA_027563995.1 Papilio gigon | reverse complement strand
CTTACACAAATGCGGTCCTCCTTCCGCGACCAACGACTTCCCGCCGCAACAAGTCATCTGTCTAACGAGGAGGCACCACGATTCTGGCCCTCTGTGGCCTCCATTCCAGAATTTCCTTTCCCATCTGGCACCGCTGATCCGACAAATGTGAGCTGACCATTACCATTTCAAGCTACTGATGTCGAGAACTATGTAATCAAATTTGGTCCTTCATTAAATGTCATCTGGGTTGTATCCCTTAGAGAAACGTTAACGAATAATATCCTTATAATAATTGTTTCTTTTTCTCTCTCACTGGAAATAGTCTAATATATGACAGGCTAGTAAGAAAACTTTGAAAAAGAATGTTTCGCTCTTGCAGACAGCCATTAGTCGGAACGAATAGTTGGCAGTAATCGCTTTGCCGTCTGCGTGTGTCTAGACGATGTTATTACTCCTATACATGTCATATGACATTACTCTTATAAATCGACGATTTCTATGAAAATTGACGTAAAAGAAAAAAATACGTAATTTATTTAGAAGATAATTTAGTATGTGCTAATCACAAATTTATTTAACTGTTATATACTGTCAACACTTTATTTATTTGAAACGCTAATAGCCTAATAGTATCACGGACTACCGATCTAGCAGTCGTGGGTTCCAATCACACCATTTAATTAGTCGTAAACCATATCTGAACAGAAGCTTTCTAATTTTAGCTGGAATGAACAAGACATATAGGTAAATCAACAAAAACCTACTGCTGTTCGGAAAAATAATAAGAACTACGCAACCGCACACCACCGCGTTGTGGAATGATCTGGGTTCGGCGATAGTTCCAAATCAATACGATTTAGGGTCCTTTAAGAAGCAAGCGTACCCGTGTATCAAAGGCCGGCATCGCAGCTGTGGTTCCCCTAGTATTACGGGTGTCCATGGGCGTCGATGATCACTTTTGTGATCCCGGGGTTCGTTTGGCCCCTGCTCGTATGTAAAAAAACTAGAATGGAAGTGTATTTATTTTATTATAATAGTTGTTTATACATATACAAAAAGAATTGATATCTAACTTGAAAAATGTCGTTTGTTTAAGTTACGTGTAATTTTAAAAACAGAAATAAATCGTGCCAACAGCGTTATTTTCTCTAAATCTCAAAACATGTGAGATTAAATATAGTTCGGAAAGGTTTACAAGGTGTATATTTCTGAAGGGAATTACTAGTTTACCAGATCGACATAAAAGAAATCAATCAAAGCTAACGCAAGCCACCCAAAAGGATACGTTAAAAGCTTTTAGAGGTGTAAAAAAACATCGATGTATCCATTTCATCAGTTCTATTTTTAAAAAAGTTATTCTACTTTCGAAACACCGTTATGAATAAACACATATACCAACACTATGATTTTAATATTATCTTAGCTCTACACTATGAAGAGTTTTTTTTTTAATGTCATATCTCAGCAACCGCGGCACAGATTTGAGTAATTATTAGTAGAGACAAGCCCATCATTACGAAGTGTGTGAGTTCAGATATGAGGTGACAGAGATGTATTTAAGAGTACACACTGTGCCGACCCTTCATAGGGAAAAGGGCGATGATGATGAAGCCCAAGTCATTAATAGGCTAAAGTTCATATTGAGGAGTGTATGAAGCTACTTTCTTTTTAAATGAAAAATAAAACACTTTACTTATGAATTCGAATATTGAATGGGCGACTACTAGTTTCGCTTTAATCATATCAGCCACACGTCGCCCACTGCTGAGCGTAGGCCTCCCCCAAAGATCGCCACGACGATCGTTCCTAAGCCGCCCTTATCCGAGATGCTCTCGCAAACTTGACCAGATCCATTCCAGGACTCTGTGGGCCCATCGGCAGTCCGTTCCGTGAGCAATGTGGCCGGCCCATGGCCGCTCAAGTTTCCCTTTAATCCAATAAATGTATCAATAGACATCAACCTGTCCTTTTCCCTACGCAGGGTCGGCACAGTATGTACTCCATAAAACTCTGTCAGCCATCATATCTGAACTCACACACTTAGGCGTATCTTGTACACAATCCACTCACACTTTCAGTCTTCCTCTACCTTTATAGTTATAGCTTATATTACAAATTACAAATTTACCAATAGATAGATTTAGTAACATCTTACAATCTTTGTGTAAGATACACTTTCAAGTTGGTCGCAGTTTACTAAAGGTCTGTATACGAGCCATTCAACAAGGGTCGTAATTGTATCAAGTTAATCAATGGGGCGACAAATTAAATTAAATGTAAACAGATTCAAGCAACGCCCTGAAGCTTTATAAACATTTTGTAAAAAGTCAGTTGAGAAATTTTCACTTTCTTATTGCGACTTTTATGTTTCTAATCTGTTTTTTTTTATTTAATTTTTTTAAAGCTTTAATATAGTACGTAAGAGTGACTGTTGATTTTATTTAATTAATTTCTAATGTTGATAAAATATTTAGTCAACATGAAACAGTTGCGTGCCGGCGGACAAAGTCCACTTTCCTTCCTACACTGGAAACAAAGGTTGGGATGGGACATTGGACTCGTCGAGAGCGGAGACATATAGGTGAAATATTTGTGTTGATATATTAAGGATCTGAACGTTCCTGCCTCTGTTCATTTAATGTAAGGAATACATTGCCAAGATATTGGAAACTAATGAGCATATCGCTTCGTGATTTTGGCGAAATTCGGCGCCTTGTTGCATAAACGCTAAGCGCCCAACCCTACGCGTCCAACGCTAAAGCGTCCAATTCAAATTTGCAAATCAAACTCGCAAGTTGTTTGTTAAACAAATTAATATAAAGACTGGGTACAGACGCTTCAATCATTTCAATCAAGGCAAAGTTTGTAAGGAGACTTTGTAAACAGCGGCCTGCGTCGTATCAAAAGATTTATTGAATCTTATCCGAGAAACGCTATTGTCCTTTAATTTTGTCAATTAATTCAAATGTATAAGTAACTTTTGGAACCTTTTGAAACTAACAAGATGAAATTTTCAATGTAGAAATTTAGCTCGCATCGGTAGGGACGTTGCTGCACCCTTAGATAAGTTCAAGTTAGCAGCAGTTACTTAATTGCTTAGGTATTACGGTCAAACTATTGTTAATAATAACTTCAGGCAAGTAAAATATGCGACGGACAGGTCGACGAAGCGTTGGTAGGCCTCCCGCACGATGGACCGATGACTTGGTCGAGGTTGCGGGAGTGCGCTGGATGCGGGCGGCACAGGACCGGTCATCGTGGCAATCGATGGGGGAGGCCTACATTCAGCAGAGGACTACATTAGGCCAATAATGATGATGATGATGATGAAGTAAAATATTTACTTATAATAACGACCTATAATGTGTAGTTTGGTGTAGGTACCGACTAGTTTCAGACCCGTGCCACCCAGTGCCAGGCGCAGACCCGTGCCACTCAGTGCCAGGCGCGACGCGACTATCACAACCCCGTTGTTCACTCTCTTTAAAGAACCCCCGATAGGTCCGAAACTAGTCGGTACCTACACCGATCTACACGTGAGTTAAGCCGTTATCAGTAGTTTAGTGTAAGGTCTAAAGAAAATTTCATTAATAAAGTAAAAATGTATTTTAAATGCCATTTTCGACGTAATTATTTACATAATTCCAGCTATAAATAGTGGAAAATGTACGACCGTCTTAAGTTATCTAAGCAAGTTTGGTACAGTTCCAAGTTACCAAGTTACGCTTTACTTTGTATCCGTAATATCGGGTGCTCGGAGCAGAGCGGCGGCCACAGATGTTGCACCATGATAAACAACTCCGATGAATTTTATTTATATCGATATTTCGCTATTATTGGTTGAGTATTTTTCATCATCAGCTCACTATACGTCTTAAGGGGCACGGAGCATATCTTATTAGGGGTGGTAGGCCATACTCAACCACGCTGGCCCAGTGGTTTGTTGAGTATTTTTATCAGTATGATGTTAATATAATTGTTTTATATAATGGAATACATATCCAGTAATTTAAAGAATGTAAATACAGGACAAGCACCAATGGCCTAATGGTTAAGGTTACGGAATTCCGATCACGTGTTTGAGAATTCAAATCCCGCCATTCGACTATTGTTAACTATACCCTAGCACAAACTAGTTTACACGGCATAAGAAATAATAGTAAAAAAAACAAAATTCTGCGGATGTTTTTCAAAAAAAAAAATGGTACTTCTCTCTGACCAACAAGAGAGATTAGCAAAGAAAATAATGCCTGCTACACACGAGGTCAAAGAATACAGAACCAAAGAACCCTCGTGTGAAACATACATTAATTTCTTCCATTGTCAATAGTACTGGTATTTGAAATTTGAACGAGCAAATCCTGTCAAAATGGTACCAATCTGTTTTATGTGACACTGAAACTCCCGTCTCGGTGACTACGTAAGTTTTAATCTCGGACACCAGAGGGCACTAGTTTAGACGACTGACTGGAAAGGCATCTATGAAAATGGGTGTTCTTTGTAAAATACAGGTCATCCAAAAGTAACATGTGATGGATGATCTATTAAAACTTGGTTTACTTTTAGAATATTTCATAAACATACAAGAGAACCAAAGGTTTCTTTGTTCGTATTTTCTTTTGATCGTTTTGTAAATTTATTTGTTCGCGGTTGCAGCGTACGCTTCGCTTGATTTACGACTTCGCTTTTAAAATGTTGTTTCGATATTTTCTCACTATCTATTTAAAAAGCAACGCAGTTACAGAATCATTTCGTAGAAGGAAAACGTTCTTAAGAGAACTAATGCGCTAATTTAGTTTCTTACAATTTTATAGTCTAAAGAAAATAATTACATATAGATCGATAAAATCATTTTACTTACTGTCAAATATTAATTAATTTTAATTGAACAAAATAGTGAATTTCTTGTCAATACATTCCTCCCTATCAGAAACGTCGAATTTAAAATTGTTCTCATTAGTATTCATATTCATCATCATCATTATCAGCCTATTGTAGTTCACTGCTGAACGTAGGCCTTCCCCATCGATGGCCACGATGACCGGTCCTGTACCCGCATCCAGCACACTCCTGCAACGTTGACCAAGTCATCGGTCCATCGTGCGGGAGGCCTACCAACGCTGCGTCGTCCTGTCCGTGGCCGTCATTCCATGGCTTTCAGGCCAAATCGGTCGTCTGTTGTGCGGGCAATGTGGTCGGCCCAACGCCTCTTAAGTTTTGCGATTCTTCGGGTAATATTCATATTACTACATCTAAATTAAATTTGAATAAAATGCGTTAAGTCGTCAAAAACTTATTAATCTCTCTCTTTGTTGTTAAGTCTGAATACAACAAAAAAATATTTAAATCAATCAGCCAACACTGAACATCGTGAAATCAGTAAAATGAAACTAACGAAGTGTAAAGCTAAACGAATTCGAGTTTAAATCAATTTGCAGAATTACATACATAAGTTGAATTCAAATTATTTTCTAATTTTTCATTTGTTCTTTTATTCTTTTCATAAATGCAAAAGATATTGTATTAAAAGTAACAAGAACAGAGTAAATATAAGAGAGGCGATGAAATTGTATAAATGTGGTCCTGGCTTTAAATTAATTGTAACTTTAAGTTCAAGTTGCAAATACATACTTAGAGATTGAAGGTAAGTTATGTCTTTGTTCAAATTATCCTTTTTTTTCCTATACTAGGTCAGGCCGACCGGACCTTTAAGATTAAGTTAGTGCACGTCACCTCAGATCCTACTACCGGAGATAGCCAAGTTCGCTATTGACCGATACTTCACATCATCATCATCATTATCATCATATTTAATATAATTAAACCACTCTACATGTTTTAGAATAACATTAGTAAAATTGACCTAAATATATCCAAAATATAATATCAAATCCGTGTCTTCACTCTGTGCTTCAAGTTTTTATTACTTGATAAAAACTTAGTTCAGTATACTAGTACTAAGATTAATAAAACCTTGTAAGTTACTAAGTTTTATAAAAGTTAAATACCTTCGGTGAATTTGTACGCGGACGGACTATACATTACGCGTTCCATCCAACTTTACGGCCCTGTTTAATCTTTATGTTCTTCAAGGATAATGTAAGGGAAAATATCTAACTAGATTCCTCCACATCCACTTCCCATCACTTTGTAGGTCACTTGATGGGTGACGACTAAATTTGGTCTCCAAGCCACACCTATCAGTAGAAACGCGTAAAGATTACAACTTGATACCGTGACCGTGGTTTTGTAGCATTGGTCTATTCTTGCAGCGACAAACTGCTATCGGTTTTACTGTTTTTTTTTACAAATATAAAAAGAAATTGACTAAAGATAATAATTAGCTCTATATGTCCCCGCTAAGGGGATCGGAACCTGTTACTAGAATAACTAGGTTATAGTCAACCACGCCGGCCCAGTCCGGTTGACTTCATATCTTTGAATTTCTCCGCAGTATGTGTATCACGATGTTACCCGTCACCGTAAGAACGTCGGATAGATGTACATAAGAAATCGTACCGGCGGGGATTGAACTTAGATCATATGTTAAGTTCTGTCCTGTTCTTTGATGCGCTTACCAATTGCGCCACCGCCGCCCGTTTAAGACAGATGCGAAGAAAATTATAACCTGTTATATCGAGCAGGGTGAATTAATTTGAATATCTTTCTGAAACAGTCGTCTTCGGTAGGTCTCGAGACAGTTTTTATCAGAAATTTAAGAAAGATTTATGATTATTTTATACTAAAATGTGGTGTATTATTTTTTATAAAAATCAAGGGATTTATGTCACAAATAGAATTATAGCTAAAGATGGGCCTTTGTGTATACATATAGTGCGGAAATACTATACTAAGCGACAGTTAAACAACATACTTTATTTAACTTTGCATTCGGCAGTAATGAGTATTTATTTGATAAAAAAATATACATATATATATGTAAACTTACATTTTTTATCTTAGAATATCGATTCCGGCATATAAATTTTTTTCTTAAATAAAAAACATTATAAATTTGTATACCTTATCTTTATGATAAATTACTTTTAATACTTTGACAGGAATTGATGCATCATTAGACTAAGTTAAAATTTTAGTCAGCAAGTTTTTGGGATTTAATTGACTTGGCAATTAAGTGGAATAGGGTGCGATAAATTGGTAATAGGAGTTTACTTGTAAAGTTTTACAATGTAGCACGAGGAGGTTGTAATTTGAAAAGCATAGCTTAGCTAAGAAAATCCAATATTAAAACAGCAATCGATTTATATTAAGTACAAAGCGCCAACAGCCAAATGGTCAAAGATACGGATTTGCGATCTCTCATCAAAGGTACGAACCCCACTAATTGGAGTATTGTCGTGAACCTTATCTTAGCACAAGTCTAGAGCTTAGTTGGAGCGTTCAAATAAATTATAGTCAATTAACAAACATCTGACGTTTAAAAAAATACCAGCAGGTAACGCCATCTGAACGTATCTGAATGAAATTTGGCACATAAATATCTAGAATATAATTTAGGCTACTCACTAGATTTTTTTTTATTCCTGGTTGACGGTGTCGCAGGCGACAGCTAGTCCAAAGCATAATGTATTTTCAGATTTATTTGTCGTTTTGTATTATCAAATAATACTTTATGCGAGAAAGAGAAAGTTAGAGTGTGAGCGAGAGATAGAATGCTCTAGTATTGGTACAATCGGAATAAATTCTGGGCACGTTTCCTTTTATCGCATTACGAGGTCCGCTGAGTAAAATTGAATCAAAAACGTTTTCATTGCAGAACGTAAGAATTAAAAAAAAATCATTTTTTTTACTTATACAAAAAAAAATTACAAGTAACATTTTTTTTAATTCAATTTCTTATCTTTATGAAACACTTTTAACTGCTGAAAATTAATCAGGGGCACAAAAGTAAAAGCGTAAATGCTTTCGAAGGCATTTTGTTGACGTGAATCCCCTTAGTGTCATTTACAATACAAAAATGACATTTCGAAAATAGACTCAAGATCAAATTTGAATAAAACACTCCGTCTATAGATTATGTAGCGATAACTGACATCATCAATGACGCTGTAGAATAATCTTGGATTACGTTAATTTTTTTTTATACGAGTATAGTCTGGTCTGGACGCTCTACACTTACATGTTTAGAGTAATATTAAATAACTAACTGTATTGTGTGACGGTTGCAGACTGCTAACAGGTCATCATCATGAACGCCAACCATCCACCCTGCGGAGGGTGATGATGATGATGATAAAAGCTCTGTATTTTTATTCAATTTTTTGTAACCAAATCTGAATAAAATACTTTTTTATCATAAATTATACAGTTCCTCTGTTTAATTCAAAAACTAAATTTGTGTGACTTGCTAAACGTAAACAATACTGTGCACAGTCAGACAGAGAATTAATAAAGGTTTATGTTAACTAAAGCCAAGGAAGGCTCTATTTAAATGATGCAATTATTTCTTTAACATTGGTCTGCAAAACCTAGGTCAAGGTGACATTGATGAGTTATTCTAGAGTAAGGATAATTGGAATTTCTAGTCTTTACGCCATTTCTTACAAGGTAGTATAGCATGTGTTGTGAAGGAGGTACCATGACCCTGACATGAGAAAAATCTTTAATGGACAACATTTAAATGTTCAAATTCAGTGTTGGCTTGCCTTCTGAACTAGAAAACCTATATTTAAGGATTTAAGATCTTCCATAAAATTATAAGTACAATAATCCACCATTAGTTTTGGGACAAGGGCGATAGATAACATTTCAAACTATAGTATATATCAATGACACAAAATAACGAACAACAAACGTGGTCTTGTCACTCTGTCAAAGTCGTGTCAAAAGTAACCTCATCCACCAGAATATACTAACAGCACAGACTCAATAACTTTTTAGAATATAGAATGTACTAGTGTGTTTGAATGGATAACAATATGAGCATGTTAAGTGGAAAACCAGCTGATAATAAGAAAAATGGATGAAAGGTGTTTCCCGAACTATTGATTATTGTCAATGAAACTATTATAGGAAGATAGTTGAGGATATTGTAAAGATATAAAACAGACGAGATTGCCGTGTAAAATACAGTTCTATTGTTTTCTAATGAAAGGAGGTTGTCTGTGTTCCTTACCAGTATCAAGTACGAATCATTTTGTTACTTACCTGAAACAAATAATATGAATTAGAAAAAAAAAATAGTTATACATAATGTACAATTTCATCTTCGCATTTTTACATATATGCTAATATTTATATACAATTAGTTCGGAGTCAAAAAAAAATCATATTACCTCTTTCTTTTTATCAACTTAGATTTTTTTTTCATTTTTACGTAATCTGATTTTTTTTTTAAATTCCAGAATGAACTTATTACCGATCGTTGTTATAACTGCGTGCGTGGTCGTGGTCAAAGCAGACACGTACACGGATAGATATGATTCAATGAATGTGGATGACGTCATAGCGAACAAACGACTACTAATAGCTTATGTTAAATGTGTGCTGGGCAAGGGCAGATGCACGCCGGAAGGCAGGGAGCTCAAATGTAAGTATTTTTACAAGCTTTTATTGCGACAGAACAGAACATTACAGAGCTACCGTAATCAAATCTTTCAAATTAAATTCGATCCAATTCCCAGTCTCCGATTGAGCTGAAATTTTGCATGCATAAATCGCATGACAATGATATTATTATGACAGAGCTGATCTGATGATAGAGCTGGAAGATGGCCATAGGAATGTTGTAATTAAACGACGCAACCCCATCGAGTTTGGGCTTGTTTAAATCTTGACAAGAACTTTGATAAGAACTGCTTGTTTTTTTGTACTTTTATTTAACAAAAAATTCGGTTAATATTTTTAAATTATTCCTTTAATGATTTTTTTTTCAATCACTAAATAAGTACATATATCTCAAAAAAATAATTAATTAATTTAATGTTTAAACATTAACAACTGTAATCTGTTTCTTTCTTTATCTGTTTCTTTCTTTAATACTACTGCCGTGCTAAGAGCGTGGGTGGGTCGACTTTTTGATTTTTTTTTGTTTTCCACAGTTGCTTATACAGTTAAATTGTGAAACTTGATTACCGTCAAATAAAATACATTAAGTAAAATACTTGAATTTCCATCACATGGTCGAGAGTTTGAATTGCATTCGAATTGTTTAGTTCAAGTGGTACAAGATATATTAGTAAACTAACAAAAATGTGCTGAAAAAAAAAATTGGCGCTGCTGTCGCCGTTCTTTCTATCAAAACGTATTTACGTAATACATACATAAGCATTGAGAATGACATAGAATTGACAGTTACAGTTTGACAAGGACTTGACTGTTTCTTGACAGGGGGGCGCTAGTGAGCTGTTTATTTTGACTTATACCCACAGTGTTAGATACGGCGTACATCGTAAAAATTCCTATCTTCATTCTTGATAGATTTTTATTGAGATGATAAATTTTTCTTACCTTTAAAAATGGAAGATGTTTTTATTTATTATCAACCTTTAATGGCCTCTATCAAAATTTTAGTACTGGTACTGTCGAGATTTATTAAACACACATTTCGAAAACATATTTTAATAAATAAGCACTAACACCCTAATGATTACGGGTACGGATTATCGATCAAGTGGTCGGGGGTTCGAATCCGGCCATTCAACTATTGTACACCATATCCTACAAGTCTACAGCTAAGTTGTAACGGTTAAAAACTATTAATAAATCTACATCACATTTCTTGTAAGGTTAGCTTTCTATTCGTTATTCGATAGTAAATGGGTAGCGAATTTAATTCCTCAACTGTTCCAGCTCACATCACCGAAGCGTTGCAGAGCGGGTGCGGCAGATGTACAATCAGACAACGTCGCTCTATAAGGAAAGTCATAAAACATCTCATACACAAAGAGAACAACTACTGGAACCAACTCGTAGACATGTATGACCCCAGTAAAGTATACTCGAAAATGTATGAAAGGGAACTGGGAACGGTGTGATTTTGTTTTTAAAACTTCGCTGCAGTAACGTTTGTATTAGGTACTGTTGTCTCTGTCTTTTACGAAGAATATGAAAGGGATACAATTGTTTTATATTTCGAAAGACATTAATATGAAACGACTAACACTCACGTATTCACCCGGTGTCGGCGCCGACTAGTCTCAAGTCCATCGGTGACTTATTTTAACGGTGAGTGGGGTTGGTTTTATGTTGCGGTCGCGGCCCTTTTCTCACTGGTAGTAGATTGCGAAATAATACCAAACCCTGAAAAACCTCAAGCTTGAAACTGGTCAGTGCTGACACCGGATGAATACGTGAGGCGCTGATCTTTTATTTTTAGTTTAGCTTGAAATAGACAAACTTGTTATTATTGTTTTATATTGTTATATAGCCTTAATTGTTGCGTTGTTAATGTTTAATTATAGTCAAAAACAATTAATTCAAAGAAACAATTATGCTGTTGTTATTTATGTAGATTTTGTTTTGTTTTAAAATATCGATGAAATCATTGTTATCTATGTCTGCTTATTAAAACTTTAACAATTTATAAAAGTTGTTTGCGCGTTTTCGTCACAATTTGACTTTTGAAAGCAGGACAACGCGAAGAGCCCTGATTGTACATCAGTTTTAATTATACTATTTAAAGATCTTCTTTATTCATTTCTTTGATTATAAAGGTAACTCTGGCAACTTATAAAAGAATAGTCAGTAAATGAGCGGGTAATTAAACGGAGGCTTCGGTTTAATGTAAAAGGCATTAACAGGGCCAGGAGTTGCGAACTGAGAGGTGATAAATTTTACTGTTAACTGACGTTTAAACGCGACGTGGAAAAGATTTAGAATTTTACTGCCTGAGCTGTTCGAATCAATTAACTTTACACGTCGTTACGTATGTTTTGTTTGCTTACATAGGAAACATCATTACAGAAAATTCTTTGCGTATTAATCATCATCAACCTGCCCTTTACTCTAAAGGGTCGGCACAGTATATACTCTTCCACACATCTCTGTCAGCCGTCATATCTGAACTTGCATACTTCCTACGCATATCTTTCACACAATCCATCCACAGCTTCGATCCTCCTCTATCTCTATAGCCATACATTTAACCTCATCACCATTTTAAGCTCAAAGTTTTTATATGTTTAAATTATTGGATTGAACATAAACCAATACATAATCAAATTCAAAGGAAATGAGAAATTTTAACAAACCTATTTAAATACTTCACCTACATGAGGCTGTAATCATTAACATATAAAAGACATGTTTTTTTATAAAACATTAAAACGTTCTAAAATTAATCCGTTGTCCGTCATTGACGTGTATGGATAATTTCTTATATACATCGAATTCGACTGTACATATCAACAAGCCATTTTCAGTAGAGTGAACATTGAATGATTTTATACAATAGATCTTTTTGAATTAAAAACAACTTCAGAGACAGAGAAGTTGTGTAAAATTTGCAATATATTTTGTGGCGAACATTTTATTTGCAATGAAAAATAAATGTATTTGATTTTATGTACGAATGAGTTTTATTTACTTTTGTTTATCAAGATTACTTGGAGCGTGTTCCCTTCCTCGATGTAATTAATTACTTACATTTGCCGCACACGGTGTCTGATGTTCAAAAGATGTTCCTTAAATATATTTTACATTTCTAATTCTTTAATTATAAAATGACCACTGGTTCTTTATTTATTGCTTTCAAAAATAAATACTTAATGTGCCATTTATACCTACTAGGAGCAATCTTTACTTAAATATTAAACGGCTACCGAAAAATTTTAAGGGAAATGCCTTCTTTTGTAGAGCGTCTAGACAATTCAATGCACTATCAAGTCAGAATACATATATCGACTTATTCAACTCAAAGCTGGCAGTGATTGTAAACGATGTAAGCAATGCATTTTTTGGTTATCCACCTCGCTAGATGCTTAAATTCTTCTTTAAAAAAAAGGTTACACGGCTAGCGTCAACAGCCTAATGGTTATACAGACTACCAATCTGGCGGTCGCGGCTTCGAATCCCCCAATTCGACTATTGTCGCGAATCATATCCTAACAAAAGCTTTTTCAGGCTTTCAAGAAATGTTAGTAAAATAACAAAAATATACTAATATTTTATTAAAAAAAAAATCTTTTTATCCTTAGGCTATTAATATAATTTTATACATTCAAGGGAAAAACACCTATATTTAGCAATGGACAGACAAGGGCTGATGATGATGATGATGATAAAAAGAAAACAAAAAGACACTATAAAATACAATAATACCTATTTTCAAAACTTTCTCTACTTTGTTAAGTGGTAACTATGAGATTCCACTATTGCAGGATTAAGTAAGAAATGCTATTAAATCTGTGAAGAAAAAGCATACCTTTTTATAAGGGAAGGGGGAAACGAGCGGCGGGGTCAGCGACGTGGTCGGTCGAACAGACGTGTTGCCGACTTTTGAGAGAGTGACCATCAGATCACTATACGGCCCCACCGAGGGGCTCAGAGCCTATCCGATTTTAGGGGTAACTAGGCCATAGTCAATCACGCTGGCCCATTGTGGGTTAGTTAATTTCGTTCTTGTCTGATTTTTTTTGG
>JAODUI010016988.1:0-13593 GCA_027563995.1 Papilio gigon | reverse complement strand
AGAAGGTAGGGTATCTTTTGAAGATTTCCACCCGTAAAAAAAAAATGACTAGTTTAATAGTGAACTATCGGGCTATATTTGTAATTAGTAAGTACCCACACCGATCAACACGTGACTTGTCATTATTATAAGTAGTACAGTGTCATGTCTAACGAATGATTTAATAATTTAGTTACCATTTTTTATTATTTAAATATACTAGTAAAAAAAATACGTTGTATTAGAAAAATGTAACAGTATGAAACGTTATTTATTGTAAATAAACTCCGGTGTATAGGATGGCTTCACAAGCGATAGGCCACTATAAATATTTACTTCCTATTTCCCCTACAACGGTTCAATTTGAATTTTATATTACGATATTCACCACAACATCGATCATCGTCGTTAGAAAATATAAAATACGTAGCTGAGAATTTATTTATATACGCATTTACATTATAATACATTTTTTTTATATGAAAAGGGAGAAACGAGCCGTGGATCGACTAAAAATATTTAATCCGATGCCCACGGACATCAGCAACTTGAGAGGAATCGCAGATGCGTTGCCGGCCTTTAAGGGAGACGTACGCTCTCTTCTTAAAGGACCTTAAGTCATCACATTACTGCCGTTATAAGATTGTATTAAGAAGGTGATAAGTTTTAATTAATATTTTAAAGGTAGACTGAGACCGAAGGCGTGGATGTATGGAAGAGTAGTACATACTAAGCCGACCATCGGACCAATTCAAACAATTTATAAAGTCTAAATGAAGTTGAACAATTTTACAACAAGTATAAACTTAATTCGCTTATAGTCGTTTAAAAATAATAAGTTACACATATAAAATACAATATACATTTGTGTATATAAATGAATAAATTTCCTTACGTGAAATCAAAGCCGCGTCGCACTGTATCCAGAACTGCGCACTTGATTTATGTCGGTTTGCGTTTGAAAGTCGCACTCTTTTATTCGAGTATTCATTTGTCAGTTTGAAATATACTCTCCATAAATACGATATTCTATAAGGTGATTAATAACAGAGAGCAGAAAATTGCCAAATAGTAAAATAAGGAAGTTACTAAGCTTTTAGTGACTACTTAACGGACTCTGAGTGCGATAGTAACTTATATTACTATTTAGGAATGCTATATCTGACGCTCTTACGATGAAGGATAACATTGTGATGTAACCTGTACATATCGGCGAAGAAATTTTAAGATAAGTGTATTTGCGAAATCAACCAACACGCACTAAGCCAGCATGGGTGATTATGGCCTAGTCATTCTTAATAGAGCAGACACCGAGCCCCTCTATAGGGACGTATAGTGACCTGATGGTGATGAAATAGGAATGCGACAAGATAGCATTATTGCAGGTATCTAACAAGATCCAATGATTTTTTTATGAAATCTAAACTAACGCTTGATCACGATCCCAACCGATGCCAAGTGATGATGTGGTCGAAATATGGTACGTGCTAGTTTAGAAAGTATCTATTTACTCTTCTCTTGAAGGCCCCCAAATCATACTTGGACGGAAACACTGACGCCGGCAACTTATTCCACTCCTTTGCGGTGCACGCAACGAACGAAGATTCAAATCGTATATAGATAGCATGAAAGATAACATTTTACGAATTTAGATAGATGCGTATTATTCAATGAATATTTGCACACAGATAGTTCACCATCTGGAATAAAATACAAGTCAGTTTTTTTTTTCATTTCACGTATATGAAAGCGCGAACGAGACCTAGACAGCAGTCAACGAGAAAGAAAGAAGGTAACGTTTTATGTGGAACCTAATCAAAGTAAGGTCAAAGACATACAACCGATAGCTTTGTATGGAGCAATAGTGTCCGTTATACAAAAAAAAATATAATAAAGTAACAAATTGAATAAACAATTCCGCAATTTACAAAAACAAAAGGCGAACGTTCCTTAATTTCATTAGACCTTTCCCGTTCGTGCCGCGTTCAACTTCATTGCGTTCAATTGTTTTAACCAATATACGTGGTCAGATATCGGCTATTGTTAACTCGTGATCTGAACGTAAATGCAATAAATTATCGGTTACTTTCTATTAAGTTTTCCAATGTGTATAAGAGATCAATGGACCTGGCATAAAAAGTAATATCTTACCATTTTTTTCGACAAAAATACTAATATTTTCGAGCGAGATTCACTGATGACAAATGTTTTATCTCAGCTTTTCTATTGAGAGATTTTGGCAGTGAGAATTATCATTGTGATTGATTTTCGATTGTTCATCGTATCATCATCACCAGTTTTTATCTGCCCACTATTGGACATAGGCTTTCCCCAAGTGTCATCGTATAGTATTCCTCTATTGACTTGGTTTTTACTTAAATTTTTAATAAATTAACACCATCGTTTCGAAGTAGGTCTTAAATTTAAATTTAATATAAACAAAAGGCTAGTTCTTTGAGTAATGTCTTAAAAATAAATATGGCGACTTCGTGAGTATTTTTTCTCAAGTCAAGTAAGCACTTTCTAAGTTTTAAGTAGCAGATTGTATCGATACTCCTTTACTTAAAAGATCAAGCGAAGAAAGTTTTATAATTAAAGTCTTTAGGGAAAGATCTTTCTTATGTTACTTTGCGGTTTCATTCAAAGATTTTAGAATCAGTTACAAGATAAAAAAGCACTTTTATCTATTATAGTCATCATCATCATCATCCCAAAGATCTCCCCCAAAGATCGCCACAACGATCGGTCCTCGGCCGCCCTCATCCAGGATACTCCCGCAAACTTGGCCAGATCATCGGTCCATCTTGCGCATGGCCTACCCACGAATAATGTAGTGTATATACGTTAAAAGTTTGTGCCCTATTTTAAGGAAATTTAGGTAACAAATGAATGTGAAATTTGACACAATTAAAGTGGAGAAGAAATGGATAAATTTGCATGATTTCAAATTATGATCTGATTTCGGATAATACGAGACTATTACGCTAATAAAATTGACTATATACTTTTAATGAATTTTGTTTTTTTTGATTGCAAACCTTTTTGCTAGAAATATAGTTCAAATTGAATGTGGTAGACTGATGACGCTGGCGACCGCAGGCGAAATTGGATAGTTGGTATGTCAGTCGGAGTACGACTGTGCAGCGAATCACACGGCGAAAGTTTTCCAATTAATGTACTGAACATATCAGTGTCGAATGAAAATTGTATGTCATTGGTGTAAATGAAAATTGTTTTTTTTTTAAACTGAAAAAAAAATGGCAAACATAGCATTCCAAACTTACCCACTTATTAACAATTATTTTTTGGTAGATATTTGTGAATTTATTAATATTTCTTATACTATACCAACTAAGTGTTTCTGCTAAGATATGATTTGCGACAATAGTCGAATGGCCGGATTTGAACCCCTGACCGTGATCAGAAGTCCGTACACTTAACTTTAGGCTATTGTTGCTTCAAGTCTATGGGTAACACAATGTCAAACAGTATCGTAGGATTTGAATTTAGAAGACGAAGACATGTCAAAAGTAAACAAATAAAATTGACATTGTTAAGCCCTTATTTCATAAAACATACAATGTATTCTAACCTAACAAGACTTGATTTTCAATATTCAAACAGGAAAACAGGATTTTTCACAGAACACTTCAATTATCGGACCGATGTTTTGTGTTCAATAGTTTTTTTTTTCCATTTTTATTTCTTCGCTCCGGAATATTGGCGTTGTATTTCTAACTTTTTCTATTTGATTCGATACAGTTTGTTCGTAGGAAAATTTCCATTGAATAGACTTTGAATTTTGCAAAAAAAAAAGTAAATAAAAGTACTAAACAAAAGTGAAAAATGAGTACGAATGGCAATATTATAGTCATGGAAAAGAATAAAAAGTTTTTTTTATTTATATTAGTAGATTTTTATTAATTTACTAATATTTCTTGTTACCAATCCAGGTAAGCTTGAAATAACTTGTGTTAGGATAAAGTTCACAATACTAATAGTAGGATTCGAATACACGACCGATCGGTAAACGGTACCCATAATCATTAGACTTAGTATTTCAAAAGTTATCTATCTATACAATAAAATAGGTATGTTGTATAATTTTTATTTGTCTCGTAGAATAAAGCCCTTGAAAGTAGACGCAACAATTTCATTACAACGAGCACCGGAGATTAATCTCGACTCCCTCACGTATCACGGAATTGCCTCGGCATTTCTTTTCTTTGAAATATATACCATTTCTTACATCGTATACTATAATTATTTTTTTCATATTCATAACATTAAACTATCTCATAAACCTAACAAAACAATGAATATCTTCCTTCTATCAATTCAATGACAAAAAAAATAGAATATACGATCGCCAATAGCCTAATGGTCAAGAATACGGGCTACCAATATAGTGATGGTGGATTCGAACGAGGTCGACTATTGTTGTGGACCATATCCTAACACAAGCTTTTTCAACCTTACCAGGAATGGTCACGACAAATATTAGTAAATTAATAAAAATCTGCTAATATTTATAAAATAATCACAGTACATTTTCTTATGAAAATATATTAGTTTTTCTACGGATGTTTCGTCAGTATAGAACCCCGAGTACATTTGTCAGAGTTATTCATAATACAAAACAAACAACTGTTTATTCAAAATGAAAGTATATTTATACAGTGTATCTCGTCTTGCAACGTCTAACTCGTATTCTGATACAACCACAGACAAACATCATCCAGATTTATGTATAGTCTGTGCAAATAAACTTCGTTTCAACATTCCTATCATAATTTACAACTGTTATTATATACTTTTATATTTTTTTTTATAAGAGAAGGGGGAAAATGAGCGGCAGAATAACAATAGTGAACGTCGATGCCCATAGACATCTACAATACTAGAAGAAACACAGATGCGTTGCTGACCTTTCGCTTCTCGAAGGACCCTTAGTTGTATTGATTTGGAAATACCGCCGAGGATAGACCATTCCACAACGCGGCAGTGCGAAGTTATAAGTTAAGTTAAGTTATACGAACTTAGTTTAGTAAAATAAAATGCTGGCTACAATTTCACCAAGAAGTTTTTATATGTGAGAATGAAATTTTCTAATTAATTTTTATTATAAACGGATAACACTCACGTATTTATCTCATGTCCTCAACGACTAGTTTCGAGCCCATGTAGGGTTCTTCAGGTTGAGAGGGATTGGTATTATTTTGCGGTCGCGGCTCTCTCGTCTTAGCCTATTTATATATTATATAAGTATATATGTAAGGAAAGAAAGGGATACGCTAAGATATTGCATTTATTAATCGTTAATAAAGGTGTAGAAGTTAACTATACAGACATTACTTTATTTATCTAAACAGCAATTACTAAACGTAAAAACGTAAACGTTAGATGTTTCAAAATGCAATCATGAAATTCAAGATGTCAAAACGAGATACTCTTTTGAAGCAAAATTCACTTAACATAATGAAAACTCTCTCGCTGCGCGAAGCATCGCATAATCTGGTGTCATTTGTTCATGCGCTTTGATAATGATGTACAGAACATTTGCGATGTTTTACTTACACAAATGTTATATTATAAACAACAAGGTAAACACCAACCCTTCACTACACCAATTTTTAGAGGACATTTACTGAAACATACTAGATATATGCGAAAGTAAAATTGGCTATATTTTTTTGAATTCCACGCTGACGAAGTTGCGAGCTTATTTGATCAATACGTGATACAAAAACTGGATAGCCTTATTAAATAGATGTGTACGGATGAACTTGAAATTTGACACAGATAAAGTAATTGATGAAGAGACAAAGTTGTTCTTTAAAAAAAAAACAAAAGCCCTTTTTATTTTGAAGTCAGACGAACGGGCAACGAATAGTTTTGTGGCGTCTCTCCACGGCGCGGACTCGAGGGATGTCAGGATTACGGCAGTTGCCATGGAGAGATCGAAGCAGTGGGAGTGACAAATAAATCTATAAAATATATCACGTCTTTAGTCTGATCAGAATTATTTATTTGTTTACGAAGCAAATATGTTCTACCACCTTGATACAGATATCGACACTCAAAATACAGCATAAACATAATGTTCTTGCGGATAACACAACACTCACCTGGCAGAAATATAGTGTAAAGATAAAAACAACACTGTATTTAAAAAAAATCTTAACCTTACTTAATCAGTTATAGTAACAAAAGTTTAATTAATCTTCAAAGAAAGATGCGGTTATAGAGAAGATGAGTGTTTCCGGAAATTAACTGAATGGTTTACATGGTGTTACATTTGTACCAGTATTTGCTAGAAACAAATAAGTTACTAAACAGTTCCTGCTCCGAACTAAACAAAGGATAGTGTTGTTTATTTTTAGTGTATTTCGCAACCACGACGATGCCGGAGAAATGCAATCTGAACACACAACGTGTAGTACCCTTACAAAGTTGAACTCAATATTGCTTTGCAAGACGCAAGCTTGTACAATGTTCTTTTCATTTTCTTCCAAGTTCACAGATGATATATTTAATAGAATTGTTAATATTTTAGAATGTCTCATCGGAAACGGAATTCCACAGAGACGGAATTCGTTACTGGTCATTTAGCAACGTATTAAGAAAAAAAAAGTTGTTTGTTTTTCACTGCCGATTTCAAACATTGTCATCTTTGAAATTGTCTCATTTCAAATCCATTTAATAACTTTTTGTATTTATTTTCCGTTTTCAAAGTCAAAGGCTAATTGGTTTAAATTAAAATGAATCTTTTATGTTCAGGTCAACGGGTAGTTTCTTAAAAAAAACAACTGACGTAACACTCAAGACTATCGTTTGACATTTGGATCCATTTGAAACGAAAAGAAACGTCGCATTCAGAGGAAGTAAAGAAAAACGACGAAACAAAAGGCAATTGTTTGCGGGAAATCTTACCTTTGGGATGGCGACGGAATTGTCTTGGGAGCTGGCATTAAACGAATTTATCGGCACACTTGTTTATACGAACGAACAACGAATTATCTACAATTTGAAGATGTGTTCGTTGTTTAGGCTTCGAGTATCGTAAAGAAGATATAGGGCTTTGAAGATAGACATCTTTAAATGTAAAATGTACTAAAAACCCATTCTAATGTTTTCAATGTTTACAGAGATAATAACGTCAATAATAATAATACGTCAGTATAATTATTTCTAAGTAGGCTTTTGAGCGCAACTTCGCTGGTACGGAATTTTAAAAAAACTTAGTAAATTGCCTATGCCTTATTTTAGACAACAATCTATTTACTAAATTTCATCCAGATTAATTTTAGCCGTATTGTTACAACATTGTAAAACCAAATTTAATGTTAAATTTTTACTCCTTTTTCAATATCAAATATTTTTTCTTTACACTTAATATTCTAACCGTATTTTTAATTGTAAAATATTGATTTTTAATTACGTCAGCAATCAGCCGTGTAACTAAGACAGCTGGCAGGTGAGTAATTACACGTAGGTGCCACTAACTGACATACCTTGATAATTACCTAGGCAATGCAAATGAATTAAAGTCAATTAAAAATGATTAACTGCTCGGGGAAACTCTATGACATTACTATTCAATTCTTTCCTTTACTAATAAGCATCTAGTTAGCCTATGGATATATCCTTAATTAAATTAGTTCATCAGTTCACTTCAGGATATAAGTAAGAAGTGTGTGAGGTCAGATATAGCTGACAAAGATGTATGGAAGAGTACATACTTTGCCGAACCTCCATAGGGTGACCCTCCATAAAAGAATGATGATGATGATGATTCAATCAACTATTTCCAAACGGTTACGACGGATCTTAAAGAACGATCGTGCCTCTTTCTCATATCCAGCAACGCATCTGCTCCTCTCTTACATGTCCATGGGCGTCCATCACTTTGGTGTTTCCGCTGTTCGTTTGTTCTATTCTTGTATAAAAAAAAAGTTCAATTGAGACATTTGTTTCTTTGTAATTTTTTGTAAAATACATTTGATGTTCACAATTAAATTAAATATAAAACTTGTTCAAGCATTACTGTAACTGTCTGCTGTATTCCGATATTCCTTTCTAAGTGGACAATGAAAATGAAAATAAATTTATTCTGATTTCAATGCTTAAAGTTGTTTAGATTAAATTTAATGAAATAAACTAAATATGCTGACTGTTAAATTATACATAATTTAATAATAAACGTAGTTTACGAGAAATATTCACGTGGCTTCACCACATTTATGATTAATGAACGAGGAAAATTATAATTCACGAAATTTAATATCAGTACATTATCTGCAATGATGTGGTTTATTGTGCGATTTATTCGTGATAATTTTATTAACACGTGACTCGGAAACTGCGAACGTCATTTTGAGAAAATTTTGCCAATCAATGGACGTAAAAGTCACTGTTAAATTTGTTTTTTATTTTAAAAAATCAGTAGATTTTTGTTAATTCGCTGACATTTCTTCTAACCATTCCAGGTAAGCGTCTGTCAGGATATGTTTCACGACATTAGTCGAATGTCGGGATTAGAACCCGCGACCGCTAGATCGGTAATTCGTAATAAGGTAGGCTATGGCGCTTCGATTTTCGAATTTCATATATCAATCATCTAACGATCTTACGGTGAAGGAAAACATCGTGATGCAACCTGCACATATCTGTGAAGAAATTCAAAGATATTTGCGAAGTCAACCCGCACTAGGCCAGCGTTGACTATGACCTAGTCACCCCTAATATGGTAGGCTCCGAGGTCAGTGGGGAAGCATAGTGCACTAATGTTGTTACATGAATAACAGAGTAACCGAGACCAGTGGATTTTTATTCGAAACACATTTCCATTTCGTGTAATAGCATTTTCTATACAAAACACAAATGTTTACCCATTTTGTGTCTGGAGCTTTTGTCGTTTGTTTTCGTACTTCCACGTCGAAATATTGTAGGTTACATTTTTGGTAACAAATGAACGGAACAATTCAGATTTAAAAAAAAAACAATGCAAATGAGAGTCCATTTGTATACTTTGAATGTTTATTTTATTATCCAAAGAGTTACATTGTAAGATTTTTGTTTCATTAAATATTGGCTATTGTTTTATTTATTTTTTGCCTTTCAGTTGTTTTTAACCAGTTCTATATGAAAAGGTCCGAATATCAAAAGATCGTATGAACCCTTAGCGACATCGAGAGCTTTGTTTTCACGAAACTTATTAACAACATGGACAGCTCTAATCTTGTTTATCTCTGAAAGGGCAAGTCTGTTTTGTCATCTTTACTGCCTTCGTTAAATCAAAGGGTGCTTCTTGGTATCTCAACATTTTTTATTTCATTTCTTAAGCTTATCTAGTATATTTCCGTGGTCGATTTAGAAGTCAAACATTTCGGACAGTATGATTAAATAATTGGTCTTGATTTGTTTGAAATTTAATCTTCTTAGTTATTTTATAATGACCTTTAAAAGTGCCCAAAACTTAGAATAAATTTAAGAATAATAATATTACATTAATATCACAAAAATAATGCTTAAACATAACAAGTTGAAAGTTCAGTTGGTCTCTATGGATTTTTTATTAAGGCGTTGATCGACGTTTCAAAAAAAGGGTTTGCACAATGGAAACAGCGCGTCGACATTTGGGTCAAACTGAACACAATTACTAAGCGAATTTAAAAATGCAGCTGGTCCTAAAATAAAATGCTTTATTACGATGATTTGTTTACGGAGTGAATAAGCATTAAATTTGATTGATGCTTTAAGTAATTGCTAGCTATAGATGAGATGGAAGACAAGAAGGAAAGAGACGCAAATAAAAGGAAGTAATCACCACTAGAGAGTCGGTGACTCATAGGTTAAGTACTTGACTTGTAATCTGCAGGTCCTATGTTCGATCCTTGCGATGTACCAATCTGTTTTTCAAATTACTAATGTCATGTTTATGTTCTATCTCCAGCAGTGGGCAGACAAAGGCTGATGATAATGAAAACGTAAAGTATGAAAACCGTTCATAGTTTAGATTAGTATCAATTCACTTCGAATTAAAAAATCTTAGAATATTGATGCAAAAAATTTCACATTTACCTTGACTTTAGTTATACAGGGTGTTACTATCTTCGATCTCTTTTTTGAGTTCACTTTTAAACGACAAAAATCATAGTAGAATGGGTTGCGTTAAAGCTTCCATGTTAATAATTATTTCATTTTGTTTTTAGTTCACAAACAATTTTCAAAACTTTAACCTCATGTTACCTAACAACCCTTTTATTATACCCAGAGCACAGCTTCCTACTTTCGAATTAAACTGAAACTCAGTTCACGCCATTAAGCTTTAAAAGATACTTACAAGTCCCGTAACACGAACGAGATAACTTTAAAATACGAAATAAAAATTTAATAGGATAAGCTTAGGATAGACTGAACTGTTAAACGTTTATTAGAAAAAAAAAATATTTATCATTGAATTTACCCTTTCAAATTATATATTAAAAAGAACGAAATTATAATTACAAAAAATTTTTGAGATTCAACCACACATGTTTTCTCAAATAAAAAATAAAACAGAACATGACTTCACGAAATTATTATTTGGGCTGCCTGATCCTAATGTTTTTTTTACTAACCAAGTCCGGAATGAAACAAAGAAAGAAAGAAAGAATGGATGATGGGCGCAGTGCAAGGCGCGCGTACTTGGGACGGCCAAGTGGTCGACGCCCGGTTGGCCGCCCCAGGTATCGCTGGGTAGACGAAGTGCAGAAGGACCTGAGAGAGCTGTAGGTCCAAGACTGGGTCGCGATGGGGCGAGATCGAGTTGGTTGGAGACGTTTGTTGTCGTTGGCCAAGACACGCTTCGGGTCGCTACGCCACTCTAGTTAGTTAAGTCTGGAATGGCGCCCACGAACAGGTCTACGCGGGGAAGGCATCCCGCGAGATAGACCGATGATCTAGTCAAATTTGTGGGATTATCCTGGATGAGGGCGGCGGAGGACCGATGGTTGTGGCGATCTTTGGAGGTGGCCTGCCCAGCAGTGGGGGACATGTGGCCGATATGATGTCGATGATGAACCAAGTCCTAATTTTATTTTTAACTAACCGTAAAACTAAAGCTTTTAGATTAATACATTCAACTAGAATTTCTAGTTACGCTTATTCTAAAACAATTTGCAAGTTGTACAAATTCACAGTTGGACGGGAGTGTTGTGGAAACTTTATGGTCACAACTGTCCCGTACCATCTGGTCCTGACCCCATTTAGATTATAACAACGTCCGAGTTACCCTGAATGTATTAAAGAGTTAAAGCAAAAAACATGTTGGTTTTTAAATTGTTTTTTTATTTAAGAAAATGGTATCTCACACTGAGTTTAATAATAAGGTTAACCAATAGGTGGCGCAGTTGTTAAGCGCTTGATCGGGCCGAACCATCCTCCACATTGTCCAGGTTCGATCCTCGCTATCAACCAATGTGTTTTACGATTTTAGAATTTCATATGTACATTATCCGACGTTCTCACGGAGAAGGAAAACGTCGTGATGCTACCTACATATATCGGCGAAGAAATTCAGAGGTATGTGTGAAGTCTACTCACACTGGGGCAACGTGGTTGGCTATGGCCTAGTCAGCCATGATAACAGGGTAGGTTCCCTTAAGTGGGGACGTGTGCTGCTGATGATGAGTAGAACATTGATGTAGCGAAGTTAAATCAACATCTTGTTTCTTACTTTATTATCAAACTATGATCACCAAAACTCCTGTCAATTTAATAGATTTTAAACAACACATTAATAGACGTATAATGAGCTGATAGTGAAAGCATGCTGATATTCTTACTCTCTGTCTCCCCCTCTCTCTCTCTTCCTGGCTTAACTGCCCCACATGGTGGTGGTGTCAACCTTGTGCGTCCGACTTCTCCACCTTGCTCTATCGTCGATATAGTCATCCAAGACTTGGCAGGCACCCATGTCTTTGACCATCATCTTTCTATCTTCTTTGGGTCTTCCTCGGGATCGGCGACCGGGAAGGGAAAGATGCAGAGCTAGATTTCCAATATAGTCTGGCAGCCTCCGAATAAGTACCACCGCAGCCTAATCTTCTGCATCTTGTATTATTATAGATTTTTTTTTAATTCACAGCAAAAGTCAAAATCATAACTTAATATTAATCATATTCAAAATGATACGGAGAGAATTCACTTTCATTGTTTATTCAAAGCTCATAGATATTCAAAAGTTTGCGGCCGTAAATAATATTGTATTCAGCAAGGCGCGCCTTTGAGGTCTGTTTAGACGATAAACAACTGAAAGCATTTATTTAAAATTAATTCTAGTTTGGATGATAAATTTACAGTCGTCTTCATTCACGGTATTCCAATTACAGAAATGCCTAGAAATTAGCAATGAACTGCCCCGCGATATCTTACATATAAACGACTACCTATCGATGTGTTTATCAAATAAAAAAAAAATTTTTTGGTACCCGTTGACTTTAGTATAATACATGATAAATTAATGTAGCAACATTTAAGAAGCTTTTATCTTTACAAGACATGTAAGCCTTGAATACCAGCATCAAGTCCCACTGTACTTTTTTTTTGTAAAGGGCCTTCGTCCTTCCAAAACTTAAACGGACAGTGAACACCGATGTTCAGTCGGGTGGTGGGTGGTCGAGAAGTTTACGAATAATGTACAATCTTTATTCGCACTTACATTTCTCGTCAATTCCTTTTTCAATTTAATATGACGTCACACGTGTTCGGAGATCACAAGAGTAGATTTATTGCCTTTCATTATCATACGATTTCATTCGGCATTTGCATAACAACCGTACCTGAGCACGAGGGTTGGAGTCGTAATATTTATGATTTATGGACCTTGCTTCTGTATGTTATTACAGTACTTCAAATATTGACAAAGGTATGAATATGAATGATTGAAATTGTATTTCGGATTTGTGATTTACGACATCCCATGTCCACCATGTGTGACCATACTTTTTGTATTTAACTAACACTAGATTAGATTAGATTAAATATGACATAGAAGGCAAACTAGCTAAGCTAGAATTTGCTACCAAACAAATTATATACAACGCAATGTATGTATATGTTTATAGAGGAAAGATTTAACGATAAAATAGCAGTTTGTTTAATATTAAAAACAAATGACAGTCGCTCGCGACACGTTCCGCCGTCGTTAAATTTAACAAGTTGTTCTTCCAGACTGTAATCTATATTTACACCAGATTACAGTAACATCTGTTCTGGACTTACGTGGTCGCAAAAAGTCATCACGGTATGGACATGTTATGCGAAGAGATAATGAGCATAAAAACAAGAGTGTGATGGGATTGAATAGGGATGGCTATAAAGTTAGATGAAGATCGGAGGTGTGAATGGATTGTGTGAAAGAGGACATGCGTTAGTGTGAGTTCAGATATGACGGCCGACAGAGATGTATGGAAGAGTACATACTGTGCTGACCATCCGGGAAAAGGGCAGGTTGATGACTAATCCATCCATCCAAACTTTAGTATGTTAAATGTTTCCCGTTACGTCATCGCTTTCACCAGCTTTTAAGAGCTTGCCACCTTTCATTGAGCGATCCTGTAGTACAGAGTG
>JAODUI010016987.1:0-13600 GCA_027563995.1 Papilio gigon | reverse complement strand
TGACTGCAAAGTTTCAGCTCAATTGGAAACTGGTATTGGACGAAATTTAACTTGCAACATATTACAAACATGGTGAAGTTGACAGCTTGTAAAAATATGGTCTACATTAAATTCTAAGTCTTTATATATTGCAAGTTTATTTATTATTGATTTCATAACCTCAAATTAATATCAAAAGGTCAATATTAAATCTTCACTTCTAAGTGAAATCGATTTGCAGTTAAATTGTAAACATAGAGAAAATACAGTACACCACAGTCCGACTGGTCAGTTATAATAACCATGTATTTGGCTACACACATTTTTAAAAGAAATATATTTGCATTATACGCCGACATTTTATATTACAGATTCGACCCAAGACCAATAAATGCTCTATTAAGATAAATACATCACGCGGTGATCATTCCAAAGACGTTGTACACGACGCCTTGTTTAGAGGTCATTCTGTTACCGTAGAGGTCATTTATACGGAAGCGTAAACAGGAATTCAAAGAGCATTAAACGGAATTAATAATCAGGAATAGGTGAAGGTTTAATATGATTTTATTTAATAAATATTTAGAACTGACAAATGCAAAAAAAAATGTCATATTTAGAGGTTATAAAATAGGTTTAGTGTTTTGGAAAAGTTTGAGTGTAAAATTATGAGACTAGCTACTAATAAAACCTTGAAAAGTTAATTAAAGTTTTTGATTGTAATTACGTTATTTTTGAACGAATATTAAAAATGTTATTTTTATATGACAGATTGGTTTTATTATCTTTCATCCGTGACTTTCTCCGGGCGAATTTAAAAAGAAAACTTGTGTCTGTGAGTTACTCCAGAAAGAAAAATTTTTAACTTTCTCATTTGTAAATGTTCTGTAAGATAAAATTGTTTTGCAATTTTCATAAAAAAATATTGAAAAAAAAGTGTGGTGTTTTCATAACAAATGAGACGAGCATTGATTTAATTTCCTTTTCAAATCCAATTAGTGTGTTATCAAATGATATATGTTAACAAGTGACCTTTACCGTGATCCCCTGACCATCGACCCCATGATGACCCCCCGGTTAATTAAAACAACATACGTGAAAGCATTATATACGTAAAGTGAAATCTTAGAGCTGTCACATATGCAGGAAGTATGCATTTTTAAAATTAACCACTATTGTCGTTTATAACATTTATTAAACTATATGCCCAGTAACGGAGACTTTAGTTTGGTGTTAATTAATTAGGCAAGACAATGGTAATGTCTATAGATGCACCTTGTCATCGGATGTCATATAAAATGCACATTGCTATTAAAATTTGAAAGGCGTATCGGCGCCAGCGCTAAAATTAAACTTCCTATTAGTTTTTATTTATCAAATTTAAAAATAAAATTAATTAAGAAACAACGACATTATAAGCTAATACAAGTGTCACGGCCAGCCACGGATAGCGTGGACAATTAGTGAGTCTGACAGGTCAAAGTCGATATGACAATAGTTAGGGTTATCACCGCCAGACGGTGGCATAATATGTCGGGGATTAAACAGCCGGTGGGTGCATGATGTTAACAACAAACAAACAAGGCGGTCATTTTACTTTCTGTCAAAAAACTGTCATAATTGGCGTCAAATTTTTATTGTATTTTTCTTTTTCTATTTTTTTACTGGCAAGATGGAATTTTTTTTGAAAAAGTTTAAATATGTTAAAAAATCACCTTACTTAATTTTTTTATGTGTACTGGTAAATAGATTAATTTACATACAATTAAATTTTAAATATCACTTGTGTTATATAAACATTATTTCCCAACACGTTTTTTGCTTATAAACTTTCACAATGTCATTGTAATTAAGCAAAATGGTGATAAGACACAATGATTAACATATGTAAACACAACTAAATGAAAAAATACACAACTATTAAACGTTCAGTTTAATAAAAATAATCTAAAATTTAATCTTTTTTCAAATCTGTATCTGTATTAAACAAAATATTGTTTAATACAGAAAACTGATGCATTACTAAATTACGCACATCACAACTTCTGAGTCTATAAACATATGTATAATATCTCTATACTATGTAGATGACCTCTAAGAAATCATTTTACGAAATTCACATTTAAAAATCTCAAGTTGTTTTGTATAGAGAAATATTATTACTACATCAAATAGGTTAAAAATATTGACCTATTTTAAAATTAAAGAAACAGAGAGAAAACTAGCTACTCATGTTAATCTGATTTTCTCTGAAATGCAAAAAAGTTTGTAAAAAAAAGTTACTATGTTTAATCCAGAATGGCAACATTATCAACAGCATAGGACTTTTTTATGTTATCTGTTGTATTTTTGAGTATCTATTTTCTGTTTAATCTGCGGTTATTGTTTTGTTTTCGTAAGTGTCAACCTCCGAGTGGTGAAAGTGTCAAATTTGGTTTGTGCGGCGTTTTGTTCGGCAGTATTTTGCTTTAAATAGTTTTATTTCTAGAAATTCATTATTATTTTGTGATAATGAAGGAAAACAACGGCGAAGTGGATACAAGAAATGTTGTAAAAAACAGAGAACTTCTTTATCGAATGATAATAAGGTATGTTGTAGATGTCGATGTTTTTAAACTGTGTTTATATTTTTCTGGCATTAAATACGATATGAGATGAAGACGGTGAAGACCGTCGGTGGTGCAGTTGTTAAGCGCTTCACCGAACCAGACCGCACTCGAAATTATCCTGGTTCAATTCCCGCCATGTACCAATGTGTTTTTCGAATTACGAATTTCATGTGTACATTATTCGACGTTCTTACGGTGAAGGAATACATCGTGATGCTGCACATATCGGCGAAGTAATTCAAAGATATAGGTGAAGTTAACCAACACGCACGGGGCCAGCGTGGTTACCTATGGCCTAGTCACCACTAATAATAGGGTAGGCTCTGAGCCCCTCAGTAGGGACGTTATAGTGAGCTGATGATGAAATACAATATGTTGTGAATATCCACTTAATAATAGTATTTCTGTGTTTAATATTATTTATGTTGCATCAATACAAACAATCAACACATCTTCAGTGATTGACGTGTGTGAAACGGGAAATACGTATGGAATCAGTTCAGATATGGCTGATACGCATAGAGTACATTATGCAAGGAGCAGGTTGATGATAACATTATGTACAAAGTTATATGTTTAATTCTGCAGTCAACTCTACTACGATGGATTCCAAGCGATAGCAACCAGTCTCTCCGCCGCAGTGCACGCTGACCCACCGTGCCCGCCCAGCGATAGGTAGGTACTTGAACATTAATTTCAACTGTAAACTTCAAGTAAACAAATGTCAAACTCCATACTTGGCTACTGTGAAAGGAATTGAGAAAGGCCTATGTCCAACAGTGGGTAGACAAGGGCTGGTGATGATGATGGTATGTAGCTAGTTTTAGTTAGTTATCTCTCTCTCTCCTGGTGCCTCCCCACTAATGGAGGTTGGCCGTCAGCTCAGTGAACTTTTCCCGATCCTATGCCAAGCGAAATAGACTTTCCACGCTAGCAGTTAGTTAGTTATACTTAAGTTTAATTATTTATTGAAAATATTTAGATGTGATACTGGAATCTAAGTGTAGCTGATGTTGTATGCTTATGTTAGCCGTTTAACTTATGCACAATTGGTTGTTCAGTAATCTCTAACAAGGCCTACGTCCAGCAGTGAGCATGCTAATGACTTTCACTGGAGAATAGCTGTATGTGGAAGTATGGACGTGTTACCTGAAGAGATACTGAGCACATAAACAAAGTGATGAGATTGTAGATGATTATAAAGGTAGAGGAAGATCTAAGGTGTGGGTTGTTTGAAAGAGGATATGCGTAGTAAGTGTGTGAGTTCAGATATGAGCTGACGGAGATGTATGGAGTACATATTGTGCCAACCCTCCGTAGGGAGTAGGGCAGGTTGGTAAGAATGAGCTGTACATGTAAGCAACTGGTATATTTTTTTTAATATTTTGTGGTGATGACAGGCAAGAGATAGTTTTAAATATACCCATGTCCTCAGGCTTCTAAATGTGATGATGGTCGGTCTCCAGCACGAGCCTGACAGGAAGGATAGATTGGCAGCCTCCAGTGGTGCTGAGCATCTACTCGGCACAACTGGCTTTGGTAATTATGTGATAATGGTTAAGTGTGCCTGCTTGGCTATAACATGCGTATTGAAGATAAACACGCTGGTCGCCGTGCGTAAAGTTCTCCTCCTCCTATTTATTTAAAAAGAAAGGATGGGACGGGGAACGAAATAAGAATGCCCATGTCTCTTACTTCTCTACTCCGATATTGTCTCTGACATGGTAAAAATACTAAGACCTTAGAGCATGGGCCGGTGTAAGGAGACCAACAACTTAGTTTGGTGTGCAGTCATTGGATGCAGGGAACTGCTTGTGGAAGGCTTTTTTTGTTTTTTAAAAGAAAAATTAGTAGATTTAGCAATATTTCTTGTAACCATTCCTGCTAAGCTTGAATTTATTAGAAGGTTCACTACAGTAGTCGAATAGTTGGATTCGAACCCTCGAATCGATCGGTAGTCTTTACCAATAAACATTAAGCTATTGGTGATATTACGGTAAGCTTATGTCCAGCATTGTGTCGATTATAAAATGAAAGCATCAAGTTTCATGAAAGTATTTGCAACCACATGGTCGAGAGTTCGATTCCAACAATGAGCGGTCCCTTGCCGCGTCAGCTCCCGCAACCTCGACCGGTCCTCAGACTTGGAGTACGAGATGGACGCGTCCTCGCTGGCGCCGGAGCCGGCCACGTACGAGGCGGCGTACGTGACGTCACACAAGATGGCGTGCCGCGCCGGCGCCTTCAGCGCGTGCGGGCAGCTCGTGGCCACCGGCAGCGTGGACGCCAGTATCAAGGTATCTTTTGTTTATAACTAGCTGGTGGGCGACTTGTGTAAGAAAATATATAAAAATACAGTTTTATTATTAAATTTGAGTAGATTTTTGTCAATTTACTAATATTTCTTGTAACCAGGTAAGATTGAAGCTTGTGTTATATGCTTCAATAGTCGGAGGGTGGGATTCGACACGACAACTAGGTCGATAGTTCGTGACCTTAACTACTAGGCTAGTGGCGCTTTAATGCTTTTTCATCAAATCTATATCTTTATATTTTGATGTGCCAATAGCCTAATAGTTAAGGGTTCGAATCCCGAAATTCGACTATTGTAAACCTAATAACTAAACTGAAATAAAACCCAATACAGACTTTTTTAACTCGTCTACAATTTTACAAGAAATTTTAGTTAAATTAAGGAAAAATGTAATATAATTTTGAATGCCCTTTTTTTTGTAGATTCTAGACGTAGAAAGGATGTTGGCAAAGTCCGCTCCGGAGGAAGTGGACCCTGGCCGCGAGCAGCAGGGACACCCCGTCATCAGAACACTGTAACTATCATTCTATCATACATAAAGGACCTTTGTTTTTTTTTTTTTACAATAAACTGACATTCCAATTGTACTCCAGTTACGACCACACGGATGAGATCACGGCCCTGGACTTCCACCCTCGGGAACAGATCCTGGTGTCAGCTTCCAGGGACTGCTGCATCAAACTCTTCGATATCACGAAGGCGTCCGCGAAAAAGGCGTATAAATCTATAACGGTATGATACTATTGTTAAAAAGCTTATCCGAGCCGCTAAAGGCGCTGTTGTCGCGATAATTTTTGACACATAAAATTGGTGATTAATTAGAAAAAGGGTATTTTACAAAATTTCCGGAAAATTAGATTTATCATCATCATCATCATCAGCCTGATGTAGTCCACTGCTGAATGTAGGAGTCCCCCATCGATTGCCACAAGACCGGTCCTGTGCACTCCCGCAACCTTAAACCAAGTCCTCGGTCCATCGTGCGGGAGACCTCGACCTGCCCGTGGCCGCCATTTCATAGCTTTCAGGACCCATCGGTCGTCTGTTGCAGACTATTCGCTTTCGCCCGCATATTAATACTTAAAATAAATTAAAAAACAAATTTTAAATGCCTCTCTTGTAAAATGCAAAGGAATCCTGCCATTTTTGTATTTACCGACGATATATAGAATAAAAAAAAAGAGAAATAACATCTTACGTTCATCATCTTCATCTGTCTGCCCACTGATGGACATAGACCTATCACGATGCCTTCCACAGTATACCTCCTTCCGTATTCAACGATTGACATTGATAATAAAAAAATACATGACAGGACAGTTACGACGATAATCTCGCCTAATATTTTTAACAGGAGGCGACAGTGAGCCATAACTTACTAAGAATAAGTAATTATTCAAAGAACGTGTAAAGCTTGTAACAACATAAAGTTTAAAATACTGCCATCTAGCGGAATTTTACGTTTTAAGTATAGCGCCATCTATCGGCATCGTCTGTTTTTTTTGTAACAGCGCCATCTGTGTTGCAGGATGCGGAGCAAGTGCTATGCGTGGCTTTCCACCCGCTGGGTGACCATATAATTGCGTCGACCACTCACCCGGTGATCCGCCTGTATGACGTCACGACCAGCCAGTGCTTCGTGTGCCCCATAGCCTCCCACCATCACAAGAAACAAGTCAATTCTATCAAGTAAATATTATTACAAGATTCTATTTATCAATACCGTGTCTGTAATCATTGCTAGTTACATTTAAACATTCTCAGTTTCCATCATCATCAACAGCCCTTGTCTGCCCACTGTTGGACAGGCCTTTCCCAATGACTTCCACAGTATGCGGTCCTCCTTCCAACGACTTCCGATTGAACTGTAATTTTTCAAGCACGTATAAGATGTCAATGCAATATGACAGAGCTGATGATGGCGCTGGAAGGTGGTAGGAACTTTGTGAACGACGTCCATCGAGTTTGGGCTTGTTTAATTCGTCTTGACAAGTACTTTGATAAGAAAATATTGTTTTTTAACAAGTTCTCTGTCCTTTAAGTTATTTCGTACTAAACATCTGTTCATTTTTTAAGCAGGCAACACTTAAGCTATCAAATTATCCATTTTTTATAGACTGGTTGTATATAAGGTATATTGAACCTTAACCTTAATATACAACCTGTTTATGATATCGTAAGACAGGTCAATAGTTCTGTCTACCCATTTATGACAATATTTTGAATGGTCATTTAAGCGGTTATAGTAAAACTTGATGACCACTTTACTGAGTCATCATCATCAGCTCATGCGTCCCCACCGAGGGGCTGATCCTACCCTATTGGGTGACTAGGACAAGGCCAGTCAACCATGCTGGCCCAGTGCATTGACTTCACACATATCTTTGAATTACTTCACATATGCAGACATCACGATGTTTTCCTTCACCTTAAGAGCGTCGGATAATGTACATAAGCAATTCGAAAATGGAAAAACACATTGGTAGTGGGGATCGAACCTGGACAGTGTCGAGTACGGTCCGGTCCGGTCGAGCGCTTAACTGCGCCATCGACGCTCTACTCTAAGTGTGTTCTAGAAATTTAAAGTTCACTGTAGAAATATTTCGCAAGCATTATTGTAGTTGATCCGAACGTTAATATCGTTGAATATTTTTCAAACAGCGCCATCTATGTATGATTTTAGGTTCTCTCCGAACGGTAAATATTTTGCAAGCGGCAGCGCCGATGGCACAGTGAAGCTGTGGGACACCGTCTCCAATAGGTGCTTCAACACGTTCCTGGCCGCGCACGACGGCTCCGAGGTCTGCTCGGTCGCCTTCACTAGGAACAGCAAGGTACTGGCTCACTGCTGGCACCCTACAGGGGCAGAGCTCCCGTCCAGCATCAGCTGGAGTACACACAAGTCATTCAATACAGATGTAGTGAGAAATGATTCTTTCAGCAAACTCGGCTCTCTATCGGAACACGATGACACCGACTGTCAATGATCGTATTAAACGAGTGGCATTGTCATATCCATTAATATGGAACTTTATTGTTTAGTGTCAAATGTCACAACGAATAATGTCATTCTGTAAGATGGCACTGAAGCTGTTTGAGTGAGCGACGGGACGAACGCGCTAAAGTTCCAATGCCACTTAAACTGAAGATGAGCCCCCGATGCGCTCGAAACTAGTCGGTACCGACCCCGATTTCCACGTCAGTGAAATTATTTCACAAAAATTACGAAGGAAAATCTTATCTCACTATATCTGTACCGACTTCCTTTAATTTCTAAATAATTAAAATAATTTCTAGCATAATATTGTTACAGTTCGCTCTACAACCTCAATACTCTGTGACCGATGTCCCTGATACTGCATACGCGCAAACAAGTAGATCTAGACGAGCTTTAAGCCTGGATTCAGGTCGGACTGACACGCTATAACTTCACAAACAACTTATACTTAACCTAGCGACATCTGGCGGGCTGCGTGACATGTAATTGTTTAATACACAACCTATTTAAGTAAGCCGGCGACACAGAGACGACCCGTCTCCTTGTCGTATACTTAAACGGACTAGGAGACAAGACAAGGCGAATAACTTTTTGTTTCAAAGTATCAGCTCTCTTCAGGGTGAGGAATTCGAACTACAGCACGTTCGCTGTTCAGCGAGCACTCAGTAACCGACGTGCTATTAATGATAAAATGTCAATTTAGATTAAATTAAATTAACGAAGAAATCTGTAATCGTTTCAATTCCCATTTACGTTATTGTTTAGAATTTAAAAACCTTAATTTGAACCACTGAACACAAGGCGTTCGTTCCACTTCAAAAAGCATTCGATTGTGTTCAGAGCGGTCGGGTTTTTTGGAATTTTGCGGTCCGATATCTGATACATGTTTTTTACTTCCTTCTCATATTTCTTTAGTTATATCAACAACTATAACGCCTGTACAATCGGACCCGTTCGCGGTATACTTACTCGAATATCCGTGTCCGTAAACTCCGCCCCACACAAACTAATGAATGAAGAGCTCAAACACCGGGATAGCAAGATAAACTAACTAGACCTAAGAGAGCTGCATGTCCAAGACTGGGTCGGGACGGTGCGGGTTCGAGTCAGCTGGAGACTTCTTTGTCGGAGAAACCTACAAGTCGCTATCTCTTGTTGGTTAGGGATAATAGTAAATATAAATCAGTGAACTTGACCAATAACAGACTTTATTACGAACATATTTAAAAACTGTATCCTATTGGTTCGTGCCCGCATCGACTCAGTACGTACGGAACATTCAAGCAACTGTAAGTTTGAAGCTGGAACACCGGGAACGGACTCGTCTGTACGAAGAGATAGAAAGTATAACAAAAAGGAAACAAAAGAGCACCCTGTAGATAGTTAAGTATTCTTAAAGTTTAGAATAAGTTAGGAGAAATACACATCTTTAAGTGTTCGTAGTTAGTACATAAGGATTGTGGCGTGGCGCAGCTGGTAAGCGCTCGACCGGACCGGACTTAACATGCCCAGGATTCGTCGTTGTCTTTCGTGTATCGATTATCATATATATTAGACGTTCTTAATGTGAAGGAAAACATCTTGATGCACATATGTAATTCAAAAGATATGTGTGAAGTTAATGCACTGACAGCGCTAACTATGGCCACCACATATAAGGTAGGCTGCGAGCCAGTTGGGACGTGTAGTGAGCTGATGATGATTTAAAAAAATTGTTCTGATTTATAATTCGATAATGAAAATTATCAAAATCTTGCGTGCCGACCCGACACTAGTCAACACGCGAGTGACGTGTCAATATTGATTCTGTAGTGACGTTGATGTGTCGATATTTGCTTGTCGATAACAAATTTGTCCAGCGGAAGAGTTGAAGGTCGACAATAAATATCTGAAGTATTTACTTAATAAACATTCCATGAAATATCTATAGTATTTAAAAAAAAAACTTTCAACGAAATACTGGACACGTGACGCTTTAGAAGACCGAGAAAATGGGTCCGATAGCCAGCGTTGAACGGTCTTATTAGGATTTTTTATACTGTACAACCTATTAAATGTAATCGGAAACTCGCAAACTCGCAAAATCGCAAACTAGTCTGTTTACTATTTTGGACAATAATCTACATCTGTTCTAAATTTCATCCAGATTCGACTTCTGTTCTGGAGTTACGTGCTCAAAAACATCCATACATCCAACCTCATCATATTTATAGCGTTTACTAGGATTTGTGAACGATCTTATAATCAAAATAAAGTCATAAATACTACATGCATTCTACCATAATTTTTTTTACAGTTGTACTGAATGTTATCAAGATCCGTTTATCTATACAAGAAATACGGTTTTTTTTTTAATCACAGTAGATTTTTTGTTAATTTACTAATATTTCTTGTACCAACTAAGCTAGACTTTTTAGGATATTGTTTATATTAGTCGAATGGGTTCGAACACACGACCAAGTGATCGGACTGTACTTTTAACGTATTAGTCTATTGCTGATTAATTCCATCCATCCAAAATCGCATTTATAATATTAGTAAAATGTATTACTTGTAAGATAGTCACACTCTCTTTAGCAGTAAGTTCAAACTGTTCCAACTTAACTGATCATTCAACACCTATGTAGGTCAATCATTTAACCTCGCAGTTAATTCTGAATAACTAACCATTCGGTTCAGTTGAACTTACTTAAGATGTATTAAAGTTAAGTTATTTACGAGACAGTTTGGTTATTATTTGACAGAGATCAAGTGGAACTCTCATTGATAGAAGATATCACTTAACGATTCATTTAAACATGGTTTATCAAAACTTCGTTCTAAACATCGGAAGCTGAGACAGAAGGATGATGGCGGATCTAATAAAACTTACTCCGCTGGCGCAGCGACCCGAAGTGGGTCTTGGCCTCCGACACAAGAGAACGTCAGAGAGTCTAATAAATTGTCATACAAATTATCAATCTATATTACTTTAGAACTAAAGTTTGTTTGTACTGAGCTGACTGCACCGCTCCTATTGGACGTACCGTGATGTTACGTTCCCAGATAAATGGACTATACAACACAAAAAAATGAATCCTGTATAACTTCCGATTCAATTACCCGTAACCCAAAGTACACAATCAGTAGTTTACACGCTTCCGGTTCGAAATCGGTCCTCCGTAGCATCCTTAATGCCAGGCTGTTGACGGGTCTGATGGCCCTAATATTCATAAATATGAGGTTGTTGTTACCAAATTAGCTTTCTTATTAAACAAAAGCTCGGCGTAAGCTCGCTGTTGACCGCCGCGAGTGCTTCGACGCCGATCGATGTCTCAATATTTGCACAACAAGTGATGTCAATCTCGTATCGATAATATTCAGTATTTTATTTATATTTTGTATATTTATTGATATTAGACGGGTCACTATCGGGTTAGTGACATTAGGTGGAGAGATGAATCTTATCACAGATGTCGGTGTCTGTCTTCATCTATTGACAGACGAAGACAGATGATGAGAAGTCACGGAGTATGTCAATCAGTGATAGGAGGCCATTGTTGGAGTCGAGGAGCGTGGGGCGTCCTCACTCCAGGCAAACGGAGAACTTAATGATCGCATACTGTTGAAATCATTGGGGAAGGCCTGATGAATAAAATATATCATTTTATTATTTTCTTATCGAACGCCGCAATGTCCCATCCCTAGCGAGGGAGCCAATAAACAAGGCTACGTGACGGAGGCATTAGCGCGACACCGCCGCTGTACCGCTGCCTGCGGGAGGCTTCGCTTTAACAGCCTTCGACTGCTCAACTTAATACGACCCGCAATCGTCCGACTACTTTGATCAGAATAACTTAAACTTGCAAGTGGTCGCCAGGACTATATCATAACTTTATTATCTAATTTTTGTTAATTTACTAATATTTCTTTTGCCAATCCAACCAAGCTAAGTTTGTTAGGATATTGTAGTTTACAATGGTTGATTGGCTTCGAACTCTCGGCCGGATCGGACCAAACCCTTAACAATTACACTATTGGCGTTTAATTATTAGATATACATTGTTTTTGCGTTGAATAAGGTTCACGAATGCTTTAACATCTAATAAGGAATGCAGCAGTTACCAAAACATGGATAAATAGCGTTTATCACAAACACGACATATTAATTTAGATTATAACAAAGTCTTAAAATTCATAAGTATAAGAAAAAACTTTATTTTTTAAAGTACATTGTGATCTCGTGATGCGGGTCGTGATTACTCAGCCCTGGCTGACAGTGAACTGTTTAAACACACCTGACCGATATCGTTTAATCCCCTCTAAATTGTGTCTGTCAGTCCGAGATGACAGGACGAAACATGTCACTGTTTTATGCTTGAAACTGTGAGATGATGTATTTCTTTCAATTGTGGTTCAAATATTGGTGTTGTAACAAATGTAATAGATAACAATAAATCTAACCTTACATGATCAAAACACGTTTGCATTTAATGAAAAAAACAATATTAAATCATTTTATTAATCAGCCATAAAGTCACGATGTTGGTAAACATGTTTTATTTAAAATATTTGTAACCTGTGGTGTAATGAAACGCCCGCCCACGCGACGCCATCTTTGCGGCCATATTTTCTTATAAACGTCAAAGTCGATTGACTTCGGTCACGGGGAAAGGAGAATACAACCACATAATAACCTTCCAAATGTATTAATTTTCGTTGTAGGAACACATTATTGTTTTATTAAGTTGTATGTATGTTTTTTTTTCGGTCGGTGGAGCAATTGTTAAGCTTGACATAGTTCAGGTTCGATCCTCGATACCGATGTGTGTCGATTTACAAAATTCATATGTACATTGTTACGGTGAAGGAAAACATCGCTTGCAGATATGTGAAGTAATTCAAAGATATGTGTGATGTCAATGACGGCTGTGGTTGACTATGGCCTATTCAACCCTAATAGTGTAGGCTGCAAGCACCTTAGTGAGGACGTACGCTGATGACGTTTTTTGATTTTTCATATATGAACTAGCCGTCAGCTGACAGATGTATGGAAGTGTAATGTACTGTACCGACTCTTCGTGTTATCAAGCAATGACGTATAGAGACCAGCGAGGGTTCACCAAGTTTCCGTTCTCCAGATCAATATACGTCCTGTCATTCTATCCTCACTCTCTTAAGCATCTCGCCTTCCAGTCAGTACATCTCTAAGCCTGCCTACACCCCCTGTCACAAACAAACAATTAAATTTTTCCTCCGTTAGTGTTTAGTAAGTCTAGACTTGTAGCTGGAGTGCTAGAGCTAATGATGAAATAATGATGCAGCGGCCTTCGTGCGCCGGCCTGGGCACACAGCGCCGCTGATAGTGCGGGGACGCTTTAATGCGACCAAACATTGAACTAGTGATGGGACGCAGTCGACAAACTGAACCATATCGATATATTCGTCTCCTTAGAAATATACAACAGTTTTTTGATTGTCGTTCATAGTGAGTAATCTTTTTTATTTCTATACACAAACGTAATTCTATTCATATTTTAAACTTAACGATGTTCAAATTCAAGTCATGGTAATATCCTTTAATTAAAACTAATAAAATAATTTATTAATATTTATCGATATATGTTAGGACATGCCTATACCCGGTAAATATTACTAAATGTATAGTATTGATAGCAGATTAGTACTGGTTATTATTACCAAGCTGATAGAACCTTGTTA
>JAODUI010016986.1:0-13613 GCA_027563995.1 Papilio gigon | reverse complement strand
ACACCGAGTTGCACGTGAGTTAAGCCGTTTTACAAGTGATATAGTGAAATGTCTCACGAAAGTTTTAATAGTTTAAACAAAGATGATGCATGAAGAGTAGCAGCAAGTTAAAATGATTAAAAAAAATCGATTCGGTCGCGGTACATCGACTATGAAGGGCTGACGTCTATGTCTGACAGCTCTAGTTGTAAATACCTTTGTATTATAGTGTGGAGAAACAATGTTAGTACGAAATGACTTAATTTGACATGCACTATCGTGCTCCAGTGCATAGCGAGGAAGTTGTAACGAATACATTTTATGTTTATGGCAAGATAAACATTTGACCCGGTTCATGATAGTAAAATAGTGAGCGAAATATTGTTCGGAAACACACATTTGTAACTGTGTTGAGTGCACAATTAATATAACTCAATTTCCTAGTACATTTTCTTAACTAGTTCGTTGAAATATTGTAGATTGGTTGCAATGTCGACTTTTTTCGAAGTATTTTAAATGAAAGTAAATCACGTCACGAAAACGTTTATAAGTAAAACTTGTCAGTATTGTTTTTACGTAAGTTACGGTGCGTAGCTAACTTCACTTGATAGAAAGTTTTGGGTAAGAAGCAAAAAGCGACTAGCTTTTTATAATTGTCATAAAAACATTAAAACTTGACTGCAACAGATTATTTTGTCTAGAAAAAGATTTTTATAATTCTATTTCATTGAATTTATTAATTTGTTATTAAACAGACGTACAGGAAACTAGATGTCGTCTGAATCGTTCGCCGTTCACCATTCACTGTTCAACTTTTTTCTTATCTGACAGAAAGGCACAATGGAATTGGCATGCCCTGTGCGGACAGAAATGTCAAAAAAATATGTTTAAACTTGGAGTAAATCTATACTATGAAAACATACTTTATTATGATAAGATTAAGTATACATTTTTTAAATAATATTAAGTAATTTATTCTATATATTAGCGACACCATAACAAATATATTTAAGTTTTCATTAGCATGTAATTAGAAACAAAATTCGCTCAAACCCGCGTATAATTTATCGACACAAGTTTATTTCATAAAGTGTTTTCTAATGCGAATTTAATGTAATGGTACAGTTAGTGCGGAGTCTGGTACGACGTCGTCTTTTTGATAATCCTGCCTTAATGATCGTACATTACATTAAATAAATTAGGTGTAACCTAAAGTTAGAATTTTCAATGGTCCCCATTCGTTAAAAAATATTTAAGTCGATCTAAGAGATAAACAAAAAAAATTAAACTCTAGACTACGTGATTGGAAATTCTTACCCTTATCCATTAGACTATTGGAGCTTAGATTTAGTTGCCAAATAAACCGCTGTGTGTGTTAAATTAATTATGAAAGAACACAAGCGAAAATATAACACGCACTTTATTCGTTCGTGATGACAAAATCACTGTCTTTATTAAGTCCCTAAGAATAAATAATTCGTTTAGTACATAAACATATTTACATAAGACCGGATGAGATTGTACAATATATTTTAATTTTGTATACTAATAATCGAACGGTAATCGCAGGAAGAGGTAATTGAGATCTCGTATCGGTTCTGCATTGTGTCAAGGAATCCCAATCGTGCTGGGCACAAGGAACACATATTGAATGTGTGAAGAGCGCGTGCCGGGGACCGACTTTTTGTAGTCATTATATTTATAGCAAGCGCTACTAATCTTGAGATGTGATCGATGGTAACATCTTCCGTAAGAAGGGCTGTCAACTTCGTGTTAATTCGAAGAATTCGACTTTGACGACTTTCGACGACCTTTCGAGGTACAAGTTTGACAATCTTCAGATATATTCCACCGTTTATACTAGGACGATATATTGATAACATTAACTATATTATACTACAATTTATATGAATAACACTAAATAAAGAACAGTCGTAATATTGTCACACTAATATTGTCTCCCTCTGTCAAAAAGCCGCGCCAAAAGTAACCTCATCCAACAGTCATAGACTAATAGCACAGACTAATTAACTTTCAAGAATTTAGAATATACCTATCAGTGTTGTTAAATGACTTTCACTTCTGATCAATGATTAACGGGAAATAAATCTAATGTATGACATTTTTAGTTGTCGTCCACAAAACATTAAGTTGTTTTTGGTCACTGGGCGTCGTCGTTTTTTTTTTCGTCTGCCAAGGATGGCTAGTCACTGTTCTTGGCTTTTTTGTATCAAATGTTCAAATGGTCAGTTATTGATGACAACCCTATCAAAGCTATGAGAGCCACGGTTTATTGTCGCGCTCCCAAATCGATATGAACAGTAAAATGGACGCCCGTTACGCAATCTCGATGTTATGTCCATCCGAGGTAAAACCGCACGCGTGCTGTACCAGCACGGGTATAACATAGTCATTTGTTTTTTTCAACGTATGCTGCTATTGTATGTTTGCGTAATCTTCATCTCATGACACAACTGTAATTTAAATTGTTTCATTACAATGTACATTGAACCTAACTTTAATACTGTAATTATTTGTTGCATTAATATTGAATTAGGATTCCGACGATATTCATTTACGATCGGTAACAAATAAGGTTATTGGACTATAAACATAGAATGCGTTGAAAATATAATTGATTTTATTTTGGAAGCATAAAATTATTCCAAATCTTATTAAAAGCGTAGAAGCATCAAAAAGTGGATGAACTTTTAAGGTTAATTAGATTGCTATTGCGGCTTAAGATTGCCTTGAATATTGGCTGGCGGTGTAAACTGTTCGGTAACGGGGCGTTCACACGGCCATCTAGCACGGATGACCGCTTCTCATTTCGACCGGACTAATCGTAATTTCAGACTGCAAGGAAATAGAACAAGAACCAGCGGCCGGAACAAACGAACATCTAGTACGGCGAAAATTTGAATAATGACGATCTAGCGGAATTGTTTGTTCTTTTTAACGCTACGCTGACTGCGCCCGCGCATGCGTCGCCCCCGGTTATGACAGGTTGTTACCACTGCGCACTACATCAAAGCGTAAACCACTTTGACTCTTTCCTCTATATTAAATTAAAGGAACTAGTTACAAACCCATGAAGTATTTAACAGCTCGGATATAATGACATGTTTATCTTCATAAATTGGAAAATTGCTATTCATATATTTTATATGAACCTCCATTTAAATGTAATTAAAATCAAATCTTGATCGGAATTATATATTATGTGGGAATTCCATAAAATTAGAATGAACAGTAGAATCATTTTGTTTAAATAAAAATAATTTCTTTTCTTTTTAAATTAACTAAACTGGGTCATCCACTCCGGGGCCGTGACGCGATGCATTGTTCCAAAAACTTCGACCTGAATGTTTATATTTGCGGTTAGAGCGACTCAATCATACAGCACTGCAAATTATTGAAGTGATCGCTGCTGCCCGTTAATTGGGCCGTAGATATATAGAGCATGCGGTACGTAGTGGCATACCGGTGATACCACGCATTATCCATGCACTCGGTTCACTATGACACTTGTATGAGTACACACGTCACGATTCAAGCGTAGCAAACGCCATCTACCGTAACGTACGTCTGATAATAAAACAAAGTTGCTTTTGACCTATGTTCGGCCGCTCACTCTTTAGCTACGAAACAAAATTAAAAAGAAAAAGTAATATTACTTTTTCTTTTTTTTTATCACGTGGTATACATTTAGCCAGTAATCTAAATAAATGACTAACATTGAGATATTTACAAGGAGGTTTGTTAACCGTTATTTGGGACGTAAGAAACTTTATTAAATTTGCTTCGCTCGATATTTATTAGTTATTTATGAAGACGTTGGGTACACGTCTTTAGACTTTATTATTGTGTGCAAATTGGTATTAAAGTGTCACTTATTTGACATTCATCCAAATGGAGTCTTTAACTTCTGATGCCAAAGACTTTATTTTATACCAGGACGTCCATCTTAGATTTTTTTATTTCGTCGTGAGCCTTGTTTGCTCTCTATAATAATCTAATTAGGGTAATCATTATTAACCTTGCGTTAGTATTTCCGACAATGTGTCATTAGCAGCGTCTCCGCCAGTCAGATCTCAAGGATTTTTCAAATTTAGAGGTTTAAATGTGTTAATAGATTTTTATATAAGTGTCAACTTCAATTTTATATAGATTTATTATTGATTTGTATCACTAGTGATTTTCTTTGAGCTGATTCCTAACTATCAACTACTTTAGTCGGATATGTCGTCTAAACCAGTGCTCGTTAAGCCGCGGCCCGCGAACCTTTCGAATATTTCTATTTAAAACACTTAAAACTGTGTCCGTGATGTTAATTTTCATCCGAGATAAATATTTATGTGATACACTAATATTCCTTTCGTATTATATAGGTACGTATTTCGAAAGAAAAAAAATCTGTATTAAAAACCAGGACTTTCAATTCATTTATAAGATTTTCGATTACTTAAAGAATTATAAAAATTAAATATTATATGTACACGGGAAACATATTATAACAGCTTATAAAAAAAATAGATTGGTTGTGTCAACTGTGTCCACGAACATGCGGCCCGCAGTAATTCCTGACATTGTCCTATTTTGCCCTTGGATAGAAAAGTAAGACGACCATTGGTGTAAACGTATATGATAGAGGTTTTAAATGTGCATGTCTTCGCTGCGTTGGATTATCATCTAACGATTAACCGTTGATCTATTCTCAACATAATAAAAAACATTACGGTATTCAATATGTTGCGATGGAAACGAAAGTAACGGTTTTATGTCGTACTTATTTATTGTAGTACTGTTAAGGAGGTAAAGCAACAATGGAGAATGAGGCTCGCAATACTGGCTAATGATATCGTATATCGTCAGATTCCTTGATGATACCTACTATATCGGTAAAAATATTTAACGTCCATTGTTAGCTATCAAATAATAGATGATTAAGTACTTAAGTGTTAATTAAAATATAAGTAATGTTGATTAACCCAGATGTAAAAAACGTCCGATATTTCTTAAGGGGCCGCTTGGTATAAAGAGGTTATCAATGTTTAAAACGAAAGATTACTTTCTATAGGTGGCATGATGGAACGCCGCTCAAACGACTGTATTTATGTTTGTGTATACTATATTTTGTTATACGAGAAGGGAGAAAACTAGCGTCGGGATCATAAGAGCGAACATCGACGCCCATGGACACCTGCAATGCTAGAGGAACCACAGGTGTGTTGCCGACCTTTGAGATACAGGTACGCCCGCTTCCTGAAGGACCCTAAGTCGTATTGGTTTGGAAATACCGCCGAGGACAGACCATTCCACAACGCGGCAGGAAGTTGCGCAATAAATATGAGAATAAATAAAAAGATTAACCAAAACTAAGAATTTCCATAATATATCTAAGTCCATTTTATTAATTACATTAAAAAATGAATATTAATGGAGATCATCTTCTCCATCATCGTATAAACATGAAAACCTTTCTTGTTTCGGGGAGAATTTAAAAAAAAATGCCCCGCCCCTGGGGTGATGAGGTTTTTTCATTAAAACCTTCTCGCTGGCCATCCATTAGTACGACAGGCTAGGCTCGGGAATCTCCTAAGGAACGCACCGACGGTACACTATACTCAGCTTACGCCTTACCTAACTGATCCTCTCCTTACAATGCCATGGCAATACTGAACCAGGTCATATTGCTGTCATCGTGAGATCGATTTGCAGAGCAATCTGGGTATAAACAAGAATACCTAACAATGGTTACTATTCTCCAAGATTACTAGGTGGAACCATGCCTCGTTTTATAGCATCAAAAAGATTAGGACCTTGTTTTTGTTCAATGAACAAAATCGACTAGAACGTGATTTGAAGAAACAAACATTGTAAGTCTATTATAAATGCGTTTGTTATGCAATCGCATTATCAGTGTCAAGGGCTATAAACTTGCCGAGATCACGAATTTTGTAACGATTTTTATAACGAAATCATTAGTATAAAGGAGGATCTGATATTATACGTTATATTTTTTATATGTTACACCTATAACCGTTTTTAACTGATGTTTATTTTAATTAGGCATACAAGGTAATTAGAGAATATGTGTGTTGCTCGTTTAAGTCCTTGCACAAACTGTTTAATCGCTTAGAAGATATCAGTCACGTAGTCCCTGTCCTACTCGTTAAAAACTTAATTTAACAAATACCGTGTTTATGGCCCAAGTAAACCTCGTTAATGAACAATTAAATACGTGAGAATTAAGTCAGTAGGAGATATCATTTCGCTGTTCAGTACAGTCGTATGTTAGTAGTTTTAATACTGTAACGTTACGTGCAACTAGAAATGTCGGAATGACGAATGTAGTAATTATATTTGAGTAAAGATTTACGTAAATAGGTTGCGTTACACCGTTATACGGTAGCATGCGTTTGCATTGATACATTTACATACAAATAAGTTATGAAACATGTTTTATTAATACATCAAAATAAGTTCACATTGTTACATAACAAGCTTCAATACAAATTTCGAATAAATACAATTGTTTATATTTAACACCATTGTCACATATCAAATGTAGGAATGTTTTCTAAGCAGCTCGATATCTAAAAAAAATCACTTTAAACAAATTGCGAAACATAAAATACATACACCAAACAAATATGTTGCCAGTGTGAATGGAAATGCTTACAGGGTTTAGGGCACACTCAAACATATGTTTTTTAATCTATGAACAGTGTTAGTACTTAACAAAATAAGTCATACTTCTAATATGAAGGCTGCATACAGGTATGAATCCAAAATTTTTTGGGACGGTGAGGTACTTCAGCATCCAAGGGCAACAATCCAATTAGAAAAAATATTGACGGCCAATGTCACCCATTTGTCTACTCGATGATAGAGAAATAAGATACCAAAATCCATGTTTTACCGATCCAGCTAAAGCTGGTGCTCCATCTTGAGGTACAAATGTGCAGATGTGATAAAAATCAAACATTGTAAAATAAAGTATTTTTTTTAACTTCAACTAAACCTATTTTCTAATATTAATAATAACTATATGGAGAAAATTATGTAGTCATTGTAATCATCTTCATCCTATCCTTCTCTCTATGTCACAATACATATTACTCTTCCATACACATCATCAGCCGTCATACCTAAACTCACATCCAACTTTCGCTCTTACTCACAATCTATTCTTACACTTTCATTGGTTAAAGAAAAGTACATATTACAAATGTGAATATTCCCAACACCTACTATTCATTAATACTAATTCCATTTTGAATTAAACCTATTATTTGCTAAAAGTATGTGTGTATGAATTATTACTATTTTTTATTGGTTCTTTGGAATCATTCACTACTCAGTCAGTCATCAATCAATTATGCTTATATGCTCCCTACTTCCAAAATGATTATAAATGACCGTCGTACAATTATAATTCTACATTTATGAAAAGACTCTCTAAATCTAAAGAATTTTGCTATAAATAAAACAAAATAAACCGAATGAAAAAAATAATTAAAGCAGTTTTGTAATGTGTCTACATAAGACGAATAATTTATACTATTATTAAACTATAGCACATACTATTCCTCAGCCATAGGATTAAAAGAAAAAACACTCTAAAAGCAATAAACAAAAACTAGGCAGGCAATCAATAACATCAGTCATTGTCAATAAAGTCAAACAAATTTGTAAATTGTCACAGAAAACTATAAACGTGTGTTGCTAGTTGTAAACTAAAACAACAATTTTTGAAAATACAATTACATAATTGTTATTGGCAAAAGCTTATGTTAAGTTAAATATATTATAGAAAAATAAAAATTTATAACCTTATCAAAACCATTTAATTTCAGTAAAAACTCAGTTCACAAAAAAATACTTGTCATATAGTGGTGTCCGGCAACCTTCGTCAATTTTGTTCAGCAAAAAAAAGAACTATTTATCGGTTCCAAGCCAACTTATGGTTAATTGTTCGTTTGATACTTTGAATAACTACAAAATTTTCGGAAGTTTATCTTACAGATAACTTTAAGGAATTACTAGCTAATGAAAAGTTAGCTAAATACTGCAGAAAAGTATTAAAACTTTGCTCAAAAATCGCACAAAAATGTAAATAAAACCAAAAGACAGTATCATATCAATTCTGCTATAGTGTAACATCCATATATTATGTAACTTGCCAAAACCTTTCATTAAAAAAAATAGAAATACTGAAGTGGTTAAAATTACATTGTACCTGTATATGCCACACGATCGCAAACTCTGATATAAAGTTATTAGTGAAATGCAACAAGAAAAAAACCTAGACCTGATACGCGTTTGTATAAAAAGATGTTGAATAAGTCAATGTTAAATGGTGTTTATGTTAAATTTGTTATCGATGAAACTTGTATCGATTCTCTGACGTTGAGCGTAATGCACGTCACTAATCACTATGCAAATTCCACTCATCAGCAGTTGTACGTAAACATGTGGAGTGTTGTGTAGCTATATAAAGATGGTGTAAGATAACTGGCTCTTATTTTAAAAACATTACTTGAAATGTTATTAGTAAATAGTACTTAAAAAGGAACAAGTACTTAATAATTTAAAAATGATACCTGGCTACGGCGCAGTGACTCAAGCCCTTTTAGGAACCCTCTTGACGTGGGGTCTTACAGCTATAGGCGCCGGTTGTGTATTTTTTATCAGAGGGAAACATGTATGTATTTCAATGTTAATCGTTTAAATTAGTGGGCTTAAACAAGAACTCATGGTGGGATTGTATTGCAGAGGAAGTTACTCGATGTATCGCTTGGATTTGCTGCGGGGGTTATGACCGCAGCGTCCTACTGGTCTCTGCTAGAGCCGGCTATAGAAATGTGTAAAACGTCTGGAACTTATGGAGATGAAGGACAGTATGCATTTGTTCCCGTTGCAGCAGGATTTTTATTTGGCGCTGTTTTTGTGTTTGGAACTGACAAATTTTTGGACTACTTGGGCATAAATTCAGCGAATATGATGATAAGTAAGTAGAATTTTTTACTTTAATTCAAACACTTTACTATTAATTGGATTTTTTTAATTTACATAACAACGAAATCTGATAGGTGTTATAAATTTGAATATTTACTAAACATTGTGTATCAAATAATATTTGAATATCATGTTTGCCATTCATAAATTTAATATTGGTTTTAACTCTGCTACAATTTAACTGACATAAAACCAATACAGTCCAAAACACAGTTAAAACATACTATTGAACATACACTGTAATACAGTAAGGTAGGCAGAACTATAGACTTAAATTGGTGCAGTCCTGACACCTCACACATCTTTATATGTACATCTAAGCATCTATGTATTTCTATTTTGGGTAGTGTTAATTCTGCTATTAAAGTGTTTCAAAATTTATACTAATTACATCATTAATTTTATTAGTACAGTGTTCCTAGAAAGAGTTAATATTGCCTGTCATTAGTTTAATAACACAAAAAATTATACACAACTGAAAAGCAGCTTCTGTGTGTAACTATCTTGGTGTACATTAAAAAAATAGTGACTAGTCTATGAGTTATCACTGTGCCAATTTTTTTGGGACAGAAATAGATTGCTGTTGGTGATAACATTCAACAATCAATCCTTCGAAACTTACATTTTATAATATTAGTGTTATAACATTACTAAGATATGCTGTAGTCAAACATATTGGTTAAAAGAATTATATATTTAAGTGCATAAGATGTATTTCCAACTGAACATCAAATGAACTTGAGTGATAATTTTTGAACTTTATCTGAAATATGTTAAACAAATTAATTTCAAAATAATTATCAACTTTTTGGAGTCTTTGAAAATAATTGTTTTACATTAATATATTGACAAAATAATGAGATGTAATTAAATATTAATTGATTGTTTAAATATTATTAATATTAGAGGTAAATTGAATTCATCAGTCTTTAAGCAAGTAATATTTTTTTTTCTTTGTTGACATTTTTTTTTAAATATTTATTACAATTAATGTTACTTTGGATTTGGTTGTTGAAAATATTTCTCTCATTTTGCTGTTGCCATGTTAAACATACGTAATATTTGTCCAGCTTTATTTAATTTAACAAATAAATGTTAAGGCATTGTCTACTTCTGTGTACTTCGCACATGTGTATGTGTTTTAATATAATGATTTTAATTTAGAAACCCAAAAAATAATTATTATAGGAAAACTGCAGACCTTAGGAATAGTTAGATGTTTTAATAACATTTAATTTATTACATTTGAAGAAAAAAACCTAAGGTTTTTTTCCTCATTTTTATGCCAAAAGGTAATGACTGTTTTAATAAAATGTATATTGTTCAAACAAAATTGCAGGAAAATGCAGTGCATCAAATAAAACGACTTGTTCTTAAATGAATTCAAATTAATTACGTTGTAATAGATCAATGTCCGTAGAATTTTGAATCAAAGTACTAAGGTTACAGCTCAGGCTAAAAACGCTCTAGATTTTTATCATATTGATACATCTAGTCATAGATAAATACTCTCCTTCTTACTCTGTACACTCTGGAGCATGTTAGGAAAACAAAAAAATATTCATATCCATTGTATAAACCCGCAGTGTTATAAAGGTACAGTCAGTTGGGTTTTTTTTTGTTTTATAATCAGCAAATAGTATTGAGAAGCAAGCAATAGATCTAAGATGTTCACTTGGTGAGTTGATAAAATTTAATGTGGTTCAACAATTTTTTAGAAGCGTAGCATCTTTAATCTAATCTACATGTATGAATTGACAAATATTGAAGTTCCAAATTTATTATCATTTTTGTTTTCCTGTCAAATAACTCTCCTAATGGATGAATTATGGAACATAGCCTTAAATACTAGTTATAATACTCATCAATGTTTCTTTATAATTGTACTAATATTATAAACGGTAAATATTTGTATTTCTGCATGTTATTAATACACTGAAAAATCACTGGATCGATTCCAAAAATTCTTTCTCCATTAGAAAACTAAATTGTCCCTGAGTAACATAGACTACATTTGTTTATAGATTTTTTTAATCTGTGTGGTCGAACTCGGAGGCAATAAATAGTTGTATGTATTATGAACATAGACAATAAAGTCTATATTGAACAAACCTGGCCGAGGCCACTGACATTTGCTATCATGACTCGGTTACTTTGTTTGTGACAGTTTTCCTTGTATACAGTTTGAATTTGAAATGTACGTAATACTTGATTCGCTATTTATCTTATAAATTTGAAGCACCAATAGCCTAATAGTTAAGAGTACGGACTACCGATCCAGCGGTCGTGGGTTCGTATCCCACCATTCAACTATTGTAAACCTTAGACAAGCTTTTTCAAGCTTACCAGGAATATTAACAAGAATTATTAGTAAAATAGCAAAAATCTACTAATATTTTAATTAAAAAAAATCTAAGTAAAGTAATAGGTATTAAAATATTAAAACTTTCGTGTGACATTTCACTAAACTACTAATAAAAACGGCTTACTTTGTAACTAGTCGGTACCTACACCGATCTATACGTGAGTTAAGCCGTTTTTATTACTAGCTTAAAGTAATCGGTACCTTGCAAAACACAAAGAAGTCCTTTATTTTTGTTTATTATAGAGATATCTGAATACGTGATTTATTTAATGTAATTTATTATCTCTTTACGAGGTTCTAGAGTAAGTCATTTTTGTTATCATCGTTTAATGGCATGATCTTAACGTTCTTCGACTGCGCTATCTGCAAGCTTAGTACGGGCTTCTTGGCCATAACTATACTGCGCTATCTCTGTTGACAGTGAATTGTTTTATATTCATAGGAATGTATTCATTTTTATATGACACTGACATTGTTGGGATTATCATTATACAAGTATTTTATGTTACTTTTAATTGTTTGTAGCGATCTGTATAAGACTTGATAAAATATTTACTACCATACACAGAATTGAAAACGGTCACTGCGATAATTTTTTCTATATATTGCGTGTAAACTACTAAAATTAGGGATTGTTTGAGTAGCTAACATGTAACTTTTAGTGTGGCAATAAGATTTTTAAGAATAATGATAATGGTAAATTTAAAAATGTCGCCAAAGCTATTCTTCTAAAATGTGCTAGACTTATTTTTTCTTGCCTGAGTTTTAACTATGATCTATAGATGACGTTCCTTATTACAGCTATAACAAAGAGCAAAGACTCGAAAGAGAAGCTCGAAGATTTGGAGATGATGACAGCACTGAACCAGCGGCCGTCGAACCCGACGAGCGTGGTGACGCTCGAGCAGCCGGCGGAGTTTGCCGACTGCATCAGCAACCAGCACACCGCGCAGCGCAGGCGGCCCCACCACCATTCTCATCTCTCATTGGTATGTAACAATTTAAAAAATAAACGTTAGCTTTTTTTTTCTTAATACACTTAAACTTTTTTTGTAATCATTCCAACTAAGAGCGATTATTCGTGTATTTGAATATGTGTACCGTTATACAATCGGTGTTTCGGATATGTACGTGTATTTTAGCAAATATAAGTCTTGGTTCTTTTCTATGCAACGTAACTTGATGCCAAATTAACTGTTGACTCTTTTGCCGCGTTTAAATAATACACCATCCTCTTGGAACGATTCTTTCGTTGACATATGAGATCTTTTATTCTGTTGGAATGAAATCTTCATTTTTTTTTGTACGGTAAAGTTATATTTAAAACATTTACGTTTAGATGTTTTATCATTGTTTTATAGTTTCAGTTCTATGATACATTTATTGTCTTTTAATTTAGAACCATTAACACGAATGCAGCGTTGTCGAGTATTCATTTGTGTCTATTTATGTTTGTATCCAGTGGTTATATCATACAATTGTTATAGAAATAGATACAAGAAAAAAAGATAGATACAAAAATTGATTTGTACCTTTACATTTAGAATTGCGGATATTTTCATTAAATAAAGATATACGGCCGATGCCAAAGAATTGATTAAATCTTTAGTCGTGCTCTTACAGTATTTTTTTTTTATATACAAGCAAATTTCTGTTAATGTACTAATACTTTTTGTTACCTTTCTAACTAAGCTTGTGCTAGGTTTACGAGAATATTCCAATGGCGGGATTCGATGTCTCGACACTTGATTGGAATTCCGTACCCTTGACCATTAGACAGTTTACTGTAGTAAATATATATTATATGCATGTACTTCGTTATTTAATAACATTGTAAAAACATTGTTTGAGATTATATTTAGTCAATCAGGTGAACTCTTAAAATAATAAAAGTTTACGTAGGTATTTGTGATATAAGTCGGATAAAGTAAATACAATTTTGTACGTATTTTCTTGTTACGAGGAAATGTTTAGGAATGTCCACCTGCTTTGCATATTAAGTCAGTTTTTCTGCGTTACAAAGACAGACGGTTTGATGAATTTTGATGTGGTTCATCGTTAACACTATAGTTTTGGAGATTCGGAAATATGTGCAGTTTTATAATAAAGATTATTTTGAATGTAACATTTTTATAAAACTATATAAACGGCTAACATTTATCCGGTGGCAACAACAGTTTCATATTCATAAAAATCTAAACTCAAAATTAGTGTTTTTGTAAAGCTTTGTTATTTACGTCATTGT
>JAODUI010016985.1:0-13660 GCA_027563995.1 Papilio gigon | reverse complement strand
GGTCTTGGAATGTTCGTGGAGGTCTAGGGAGGGTTTAAAAGGTGAGAGAAATTAGAAAAACTCCCATGAAAGCCTTAAAAATGGCCCTACTCCATTTCCCATACAAACGTTTTTTTTTTTTATTTCCTATCATATTCAAAAATCTGTTTATTTATTGCCTTTAAGGTGAAACAGAGTTCGCGGGATCAGCTGGTATTTTATAAACATACAACTCGACTAACAGTTTGATCAGTAATTTAGGAATATTGTTTAGGGTAAGTACGAATCGAATGATGTCTCAATTTTCCGGGATCTTACTTGAGAGCAAACTAATACGAAATATAAGAAAGTGGTATTTCGCTATTGGCATTATTTTCCCAATATTGACCTTCCTCGTCGTAACACTTTAAACAGCTCTATCCTTGATTTTTTGTTGTCAGTCTCAATGTCCTTCAAACCCATCCTGTCATCAGCCAAGTGACACTATACATTTAAAGTACAAGCTTCGTAATGACAAAAACTAGCAAATGTAACTAAACGAGTGAACACACGTTATATACTCGGAAAAATAAAAAAAAACTAATAAATAAAATATAACATACAACACAGAGAAATACAAAAGTCATGCATCGACAAAATCAAGCTATCTAAAATGATGTATACGTAATGATGACTACAATTGAATTGACAATTAAAATCTTGCCTTCATACGTCATTTTTAACTTTACTTCGGCCGCTCAGTAAAAACTTACAGTCGTAACGCTTCATGTAATGAGTTTATACAACATCGTTGAGATCTTTTAAACTAGCATATTTAAGCTCTGATTGGATTGTATTCTATTGTATATAGAAACAACTAGTGTATCACAAACAGGCGTGTATTAAAAAATAATGAATTCAACAAACTGTAAAGTACGACTAATATTTAACATCGTAATGCTTTCGATGTAATGTGATACAAACATTTTGATCTTATGAATCACGTAAACAAACTCGTCACTTAAACTTTGTTAGAATAATATTAATCAATCGAAAGAAAGTTAAATATTATCAAACGACGCGTTGTGATATGTTTGAAAAACAATTATGTTTGTTCTTATGTAGTACATAGGACCCGCCTATGTGCACACACGAACACACTATGAAGTACTCTGTAGTAGCCGTCACTGAACGTCAACACTTTATCATTTATATCCGTCTTTTAAGATATAATGATTTATGATTTTGGAAACAAGGGAACGTGTAGAATACTTGTTAAGCATCTTAGAAGATCGTCACGTCCCTGTTCGGACCACGCACTTGTAGTCAATGCAACAAGTCCTTTCTTAATCATGTCACATTTCATACAATCCAACCATCTCCTCCTAGGTGTAGGTGTGTCCAAATTCTTCTTGTCACATGTGAATCGTCCCTCCTCAGACACCATGTTAATTTTTTGCTCATTTATTTATTAATGTTTTCTTTAACACTATACCATAAATAAAACTTAAACCTTTTAATATACGAGATTGATTACAAGTATTATTTAAATTCAGTTACGAATGATAAAAACTAAACATAACCCCGGTTCACCTAAACAAGTTCAACAGTATCTATATTTGAAGATTTCTCATTTTGCATAAAACATCGGTACTTTGTATTAAAATTAAAAAAAATAAAATAGTTTCCACAATCATCTTATACTGGGATTAATTAATTATTATTGTAATGACATTGTTGGTCACGCGCCTACAGACTTTTGTAACATCGTATTTATATTTTTCAACATTAACAAAAATAATTAAGAGAGCAACTAATTAACGAGCTGTACATGATTACTGAACTCATTGAATCTTGAACTTGGACATCGTTACCTTAAAGTATCACATTTCTTTGATTAAGGAAGTAGAAAACATCCCTCAGCGGTTTACCTCAATAAACTGAACGTCTCAATAAATATCCGCTCATATGTATTTATTATACGAGTAAATTAATCGAAGAATTATAAGAATAATTGAATAATGTAACAACTCTATAATACATAACAGTCTTCGAAAAAAAATCATGATAATCTTTTCGCCAGAAACGATGAAGGTAAATGTAAAAAACAAACAGAACCTTTACCTCTTTTATCGTTTGAAAATATGTGAAAAAATAGTGTATAAAAACATCTTAACAACAATGCATACATTGCAGATTTCATCTTTTTAATTTTCTGATTTGAAATAATTTACCGTGAAGAAACACATCCGATGGTTCAGTTCAGTATGACAATTATTGAGAGCCGGCACCGCAGCATCCTCTGTGACGTCACGATAAACTGCCACAAATACTTAACCTTATTACCTACCAACAGCTAATATATTGTAGTTGAAGAAAATTGATACCTCGAGGAAGAAGTCAACTAATATCAATAAATCGGTATGAGGTTATAAGTATTTTATTAAAACTTGTTTTTCAAATAGATTATAACAACACGCTCACTCGGTACAAACAGTTTTCATTAATCTGATCGCGCAATTAATGACTGACCTCACGGGTAATTAATAGTTTTTTAATTCATTTATTTCCGACGTTTTTCCGCACATTGTACAGAGATGTTACTACGGTATGCAATAAAGCTCACATCCACACAATTATATGACTATTTATTTTTTTTCTTTTAATAGTTCCAGTCGTATCGTAGATTGTACAGTGTGTTTTACCATATTGTTTGTACGCTGGCCAGCGCGCCAATAGTCATTTCTTTCGTCTTTGGAATTTATTTGCGAGATCAGTTGCTCCACCGTCACTATCGTCGTCCAGTACAAGTTCGCATCCATAAGAACTAAGCTGCAGTTTTTATTTGATATCTATAAAGGTACACAGAGTACGCGGCCGCGACGGACACGGCGCGGTGTCGGGTGTCGCAAGATATCCGCTGTGCAAACCGATAATCGATTGGATAAACACACCGCTTGCGTCACGAGTAGGGCTGTCTCGCTCTGGGTTTGAAACGAACTCATCAGGTTTGCCTGATACCTGGAGCCGGCGATACACTTCAGGACGGCGAGGAGTTGTGTGAAAGAGAAAGCTTCTGTCCCGCGGTGGATGTGCAAAGGTTTATTTGATATCGTATCTTCGGGCCTGATCGGTTAATACGAGTCACTCGACGTTAGTTTCTTTTAGCTATCTGCCAAGCGTCAAGTCTAAGAGTCTCGCTTGGTGTGTTCTATTACATTAAATGAAAGGTGGCAGCCCTGGACACAACTAATCTGTATATCTGCACCGAATCACTGCGCTCCTGCCCTGGCACTACTCATTATGCAAAACTTCACTTAACAAACTTATAATCGTCTGTTCAAAATGAAATCTTAAATTTTGTAAACAAATAATAACGCTGTAACTAGATAGTAGCCATTACAATATTTCATTTAACAAAAACTTTGTAAGAACAGACAGATAAATTAGTCTTTTGTTAAACGTAAATATTAAAAAGGTGCCTTTGCGGAAGATATTTGAATACACCCACACAGATCTCTGGTGCAGTATTGGTTGTTTGGCTTGACACTTTGACGCTACTGACGATAGTGCGCGATTGTGAAACAAAAAATAAAAAAATCTTTATATTCGATACTAGCTATAGATACTACATTTTTATTAATATGTGTAGATTACTGTTTAAAACTTGCTTCGTCAGTGAACACTTCTCACACACGTTCCCTCGGTCGGTTTGTTTCTTATAAAGTCACGTAGCATTTAAATCTTTATCCGAGTACACGATGACGTCACGTCCACTGCGACTAGGTCCTAATTAACGCCAAGGTAATACCTAACGTATCTATTGAAATGGACAAAGAATTCCGACGTTTGACTTTTTTTTTCACCTACTTTCTTGTCCTCTACCAATACATGTATTATTTAGAAATTAAAAAGATGCACTCGGGTCGAGGCATTTCAATAAATAGTTTGTTTGATTAAAAACTGTTAAAGAGCCTTATCGATTTAAGTTTTAAAGTTCTTAAATTTCCCACTTTTTGTTCTTAATATGTTTTGTTTTTATTGGCTGGCTGGCAGACCGGTCAGCGACCTTTGCGGAGCGTGGAGGGAACAGGTCCTGCAGTAACAGCCCGCAGGATATCTTGAAACTCCACACGCATTGTCAGGACAAACGAAGGCTGACAGGACTTAATAACTAATATTAAATTGCTTTTTTAAACGCGGATTTCAGTCCTAAAGCAAACAATCTAGAAGCCTTATATTCGGCCTGATTTACTAGCTTTTTCGTACGTCTTCGTTCCTTTAGAATTAAAGTAAAACTTACTAAGTACACTTCAGTACGCATTCATCTAGACTAAATTCTAACAATATCCAATTTCAGCGACGTCCGTTTAGCTTTTCTGGAGATACATATAACGAATACCAAACATCCATCCATCTAAACATATTTATAGGTAATACTAGTGACATTATTTGTCACATATTCCATGGTGTTCGGATTTAGAAGAGTGGATTTGAGTAGTTGCGTCAAGTTTCTATTATCCTGCATCTATTAATCCGAAGTATAACGTATGTGGAGTTAACAAAAATTATAGTTTTTTTTTGCCGAGGATTTAACAGAATCGATGCTTCCACGAACATGTTCCTATATAGTGTAACAACGCCGGCGGAGTCAATGAACATATTCATAGCTTCAGAGAAACACGACTTGGAAGTATCACGACGTAAATAAATTGCCTCTGATATAACGTTATTATGTTATTTACCTACCACAGTTTGTCCTAGATATTCTGTTGGTAACTTATAGTTTTATACAAAATCGATTTTGTCTATAAAAAAACGACAGAGGTCACGTTTCGCCTCACCTGGTTATGTATCCATGGTCAACTATATATATGTACTCACAAACATACAAGCCTGCTACACAAGTCTACAGTCGTAACTCAAATTCTAAGTGACTGTCAAAATCCTCTCAAGTCACTGTCAATAATCGAAACCACGTCAATGTGTCAAGTGCAATATTAACATCGGTACGAGAACGGCTTGCAAAAAAACTGTTTGCTGAAACATTTATTTGTGTAAATATTTGGTTTGCAGCAACCACTAAAGTGATAAATACATAGATGTGGTGAGTAGATGACGTTTTAGTATCTTCAGTGTCCTGCTACATTGACTGTTTGGTAAAGAAAAGAATACCTTTAAAAATATATTAATTCGTTTAATTGAATATTAGGAAATTAGTTTTGTTAACTGACAACTACATGTTCCATTTGAAAATATGAGAGTTTTGGTAGACTCATTTATTATATTAAGTAAACTCGGTTTTACAATATCGTATCGTTGACGTGTCGCGTGACGCAATGGAGCCGCGCCACTCCGGCCGCTCGCAGACCTGGCGCTGTTACCGTGTCACATTCGATCTCGACACTTTTGCATATTTATTGTTACACGCTATTTCATAATGCGTATTCATGTAAGCTATTCAATGTTTGTAGTCAAGTTCCCAGTTGTATTTATTTACTTATGTAGTGTAGTTCCGAAGTTATTGTACTTTAAAGTTCACAACCACACAGAGTCGGTAAATATACTCTGAACTGGTTCGCTAGTGTAAATATTGTACTTAGGATTCACACTAAGGGACACTTTAATTAATCACTTAAGAGTTCTGTTCGGTAGCTATTGTTAAAAACGAACTTGTATTGCCTTGTTTATGTCAGAAGTATGTAATTATAAAATTATATGTAGGTTAATACAGTAAGTTTCATTGGACAAGCTCGCACTGCTCGTGTCTGTGGAGGCTGTATTGCTGAATCAAAACACGAAATCTTATAATGTAATCCTAAAACGGGTCCAATTATAACTAAACTCGTGTCGCAGGTATTTGATAAACCAGGACAAATTTATATTCGGACCTTAAACTTTGCAATGACGCTACCACGGCTACTGGTTTTTTTGCACGAGGATATTTAAATATTTTAATATAGGTTTAAATTGTGCTATTTAAATTTTTATTATGTAAAACTTTTTAATCACCGGAATTTCCGTACCGACGGATTCTTGAAGCCATTGTCTAACTCTAATCTTTGTTACTAAAAATGTAACCAAATTAATAATATTTAATTCAAAATTATATAATATTCTTACTGCAATATTAACATGTGTACTGAGTGTAGGAAATGAAATAGGATATCATTAGCTTGAAACCCGTTTGTGCTGCTTCTTCAGAGCGAGCGAGCGGGCTACATCAGCGACCGCGTCACGCTGGGCTCCGTTTTTCTTAAATAAATAACAATATTTTTGTAACCATTTGAAATAAAATCGAAACTTGTGCTACCCTTGTATACAAAAGACTAGCGGGACTCGAATACAGAACCGCTAGATCTGTAAGATAAATCTGTAACCTTTCGACTATTGGTGCTTAGTTAACCGAGTGATTGAGTGACAATACAGTTTATTTCTGTCACAAAATCACTGGACTGAAGATATGTTTGTTTGTACTTCCCAGTCCGCACTCAGCTACGTCTTGTTTACGATATTATATTACAATATTCTGCGTATCACCGTGTTGTTAGAAGCTCATTGAGTCGACGTATACAAGGAAATATATCACAAAACTAATATTTTTTTTCTAAGGTGGCAAACCAGCAGGCGGTCATCTGAATTCGCCATAATGTCAAAGTGACCACTGCCCGTAGACCTGCATTTATAGATGACTTTTCTTTCTTTAATGTACAGAGGGGACGTACAGAAAATGAACATACCCCTTGCCTAGCCGTGCCAACCGCGAAATCCTCTAAAAGTGAATTTAAATTTTAGATGTTACCTTTTCATTTCCTGTTAGTTCGCAAATATGCGACATGACTGACCGATCGACTAACGAGATCTCACAAAAGAATGTCATTTCGTTATCAGCCCTTGTCTGTCCACCGCTGGGCATAGACCTTTCCTACTGCCTTCCACAGTATGCGGCCCTCCACCTTCCGCACGGATGACACGTCATTGACAAATAATGTAATGATCATGTTGTATTGGTAAGTCAACCACCCGTATGGTGATATAATACCCTTTAAAACGAACTCTATCCGGGCCATGCGGGCATTCTTCAAATTGTTGACTACTTTTAAAAAAATCATTGTTGCGAAATTAGTCGCGAATATTATTATTTAACTTTGTCATATAGGTATGTCAGTATTAGTATAGTACATTTTCCAGTAGCTGAAATGAACTTGTCTTGTCCTAACTCTGATTTTTTTCATTTCAATTCCATAAAAACCTTCTCGCTATAATTAAAATACACAATAAAATTAGTAACGGTTTGACCCGCGAGCGCGCAGCGCGGCGCGGGTGCGGGCGCGGGCGGCGGCCGCGGGGACATACACCTTCATTTTTATATATAAATTATATATATTCACATTAGTAGTTTTCCTTCATTATTCAATTATGCACAATAAAGGATGACAAGATGACTTAGCGATGTTACGCACGATCTGTACACGACAGTTATGTCTGTAGCTGTTAATGAGTTATTAACGAGAGCGAACAGACGTTTTCTGCCGCAAACCGGATACCAAGGATAATGGTAGGCCTCTATTTAATTAAAGTCTTCGCGTACTTGTACAGCTATTGTAACAGTCCCTAGCGTTCTCTGGACTTAACTATTTATAGTTTACACTCAGCGAGCGTCGATGGCGCAGTTTTTAAGCACGACCGGACTGGACGGGAATCTACTCATCCAAGTTCGATGCCCGCCGTGTACCACTGTTTTTTGAATTCCAAATATCATATGTACATACCCGACGTTCTCCCTCTCGGCGTGAGTACGACTGTATCTCGCAATATGCAAGGACAAGTGAGCGCCAGCTGACTCGCCTCAGTAATTTCGTCAGACTTCAATACGGACGTATTTCTCTTTTCTTACGGGATTTTGTTATTATTTTAAAGTATGAGCTGTTGTTTGTCCGACGATTTTTTGGCTCTAGAAGTTTGTTTACTGTAGCTAGTGCACGCAGGTACTGAGTTGCTTCATAGAAGTGTCTCTCACTAAAGGTACACTGAGCGCATACTTAAGCATTAAGCGTACCCGTTAAAAGAAGATTTTAATGTATTCCAAATATCCTCCTATCAAATAAAATGAAACATAGAGGCCGTACAAGGAAGGCTTCCGACGTTTTACATTGTTACTGAAGGTTACATTTTAAAGATTCATACATTGATATCAAACGTCCTTTTAACCTTATTTTAAAACGTTACAAAAAATAAAAAATACATAATGAATGAATATCAATTAACATAAGACAAAGACGGCGCGTGTCATGTTATAGTGCACGCGTTGTAATGTAAACATCTACCACCCTACAGCGACATCTCGCGTCTGTACGAAGTACTATCCAAATATATTACATTATTATGTATATCTCCAATAATATATAAACAATGCTGTCTGTTTATCTTCCCCTGTTTGTTGTTTTGATTAACAATACTGCACTTCCCTATTCTAGCATCCATGTACCATACTACTGTCTACGACGTAACTGTTTACAGTCCTCCGTAGACTTTAAAGTGTTTGTCAAATGACACTTTGATCTGATTGTACTCAAATAACAGCTGCCTCGGAGTATTGTCCAATTAAAATCTCTTTTACATTCAAAAAATAGTGATAATCCTGCGTTTGTTGTTCATACAAGACATGCCAATCTGATGGTGTTTTTCTTTTGATTAAGGAACGAACTGGTGTTAACGTACAGCCGCGTTTGAAGTTCAGTCAGATAATATAGTGCAAGTGAGAACAACATCAATCCGTTTGTGCTTCAGGGGGTCGGTTCTTGTCGTCGATCTTTAGTTAACAATTATGCATTCGTAAGAAATGACAAGCAAAGTTTGAAAATGATTAACATGACCGTAACGTCAGGAGTTCAGTTCGTACACCAGTGGTGGTTATATAACTAAAAAAAACGGATGAACTGAGAACCTACTGTTCGAAGTCGGTTCAAACACAAAACAAACCGGTTTGTTTCGAGATAACAAAACAATTAAGTCTGTTGATGTATTAAATAGTATTCAACTTTGGCCGCATTTGGTTTCTCATTTAATCTTCGCTATTATTATGATAATTATGGTGTTAAATATACATTCAGCTTTAAAAAAAATGTATGGATAGTAATACGTACGTATATATTATGCTCCAGTATACATACTGTGGTTGGTATTGAGGACCACGGCGATCGGCGGGGGCAGACAAATGCTGGTGATGTTTGAATGTCAATTACCGAGATACGTTCGGTGCGAAACGAGGCCTAAATCATCCCTAATGCAACATCCCTGTAGTGCGACAGGGAAATACGTATACCTCTCCGTGGTGCAAAGGGCATAGCTTTGTTAAAGGAGGTGGGGTGTGATGGACCGCGTGTCACACTAACGACTAATTACGGAGCGGGTCGATGATACCTCGTACCGCAGGGACGGAAAGTACGCAAAAATTGGTGCCGGAGCGAACGTGTTAATCTCAGTTTACATCACATGATTCAATGAAGAAAAACTAGATGTCAGCGGTTGAAGCCTGAACCGGAAGTACTACATTCGCTGTCTTGAAAACGAAGTACGAATTAAAACATCTTGTGATTAATGAAAATATTGTGCATTGTAATTGAATATGGTCATAGAACAGTAGTCGCGCCGTGACCTCGCCGGCTCGGCACTAAGTGCAGTCTGTGCGTTCCGCGGTTCTTATTCATTTCCGCTAATGTATGAATTACCTTCTGCAATTACTAATGTATGATAAATATTTACTACCTTCAATATCATCTTATTTAAATAAATGTAAATGTTTGTATGATTGCTTATTTAATATCGAATATTATTTATTAAAATATTATTCAGATGTTGGCTATTTCATTAATATTTCTTGTAACCTGACGAGCTTGAAAAAGCTTGTGTTAGGATGAGGTCCACGGCAAAAGTCAAATGGCGGGATTCGAACCATTCGACATCCGCGACGTTAAAGCGGCAGATGCGTCGCCGTGCCGTTGGGAACGAGATACGCTCGCTTCTTGTAGGACCCGAAGACATACTGGTACATGGGGTCAATGTACATAATACAATAATTGAATATTACGAATTAATATTCGTTACATTGCAGTAAACTTACCGCTTTTTGTTTCTTGTTTTTGTTTTTAATTTCCCTATTGTTTATAGTGATTTATTGAAACAAGTATAGCGTGTCTGCGCGGAGGTCGCCGATGATCGTTTTACCAAGGCTCGCTTTTTATCAATAACCAAACGCAGATCTTCATCTATGCCATTGTGTTACGTGAAAATATATTTAAATGTAGTCAATAATTATAATTTAAGATAAGAAGCTAATATACTGGTTTCTTTCTAAGTTAATAAGAAAAGACTTCGACCCCGCAGCCGCTGGGGGCGCTCTGATCAAGGAAAGCTGAGCAGTACTGTTGCAGTCTTTTGTTTCTTTGATTCCTGCAGCCGATATTTAGTAGACAAAAGATATCGACAGTCAATCGATTGACATCTGTATCATGTTGCCCTTTCAGTAATGTCTGAGCTCGATATAATAAGACTGTACCGACAGGGAAGCGGCTCTCAATGCGGAAACCACAATACGAATGAAACCACAATGGTATCAATATCGCTAATGGCTCATTCAACTATTCTTCTATTAAGTGTGGTTCACATCTCGGCATGGGCGGGCAACATCAGACCTACTTAATCGATGCCTGAAATAATTAAGTTCCCTTTTCATTTAGAATCAATTTACGTATAGCTAAATGTCACTAAATAAGGAGGATCACATACTGTGGAAGGCATTGCGGAAGGCCTATGTCCAGCAGTGGGTAGACAGGGGCTGTTGATGATGAAAATGTCAGTATAACATAACACGCAAGGTTGCCCGAGTTGTCGAAGCACTTGCCTTGCGGACGTCAGATAACATTCTTCAGAGATGGGTAAGAAATAAAAGCCCTCCAGTAAACAAAGCCTTCAACCGACGCAGATTTCAAAATTCTATTTAATATCTTATCTCCTTCTGAAGTTGTACATCTCGGCCGCGCAGGAGAACAAAGACGGGAATAAAATAGCGATTGTGTCGTAAGGCCTGCGCACCGACTCACAGACCAACGTCCTAAAGCTGGCTACACACCATTAGTCGACAGCAACTGATCACTGCAACTCTTGAAATTAAACTCTTTATAAAACACAAAATAATGTAGCACGGGTTAAATTGACTACGTGTTAGCTAGCAATAATAATAAACGCAAAACAAACAATAGTTTTAATTGCTAGTTGAAATAATTGTCGTTTTTGTTGTAGCAAATATTTAGATATTTGCTTCATCATTATAATGTTTGTGCATCGAAATTAAACCAAAAAAATGTTGCTATAGAATTGTTCTAGAAATATCTCTCATGGAAATTCAAAATTGTTTCACACTAAATCATTTAATAGCGTTCACGTTGGCAGCCTGACTAGAGTACTTTTTATGCTAGATGAACAGACTAGAAGCACCTAATTTTCGTACAAACACACCATCGTACTTCCTGCACATACGAAACTCACAATAGGAATTCGGAAACAACTCGGGCAGTTGTATACAATCGTCAGATCCCATCGCGCGACAGATATTCATACATATCGTTGTCTCTGTCTTGTATTTAGAGTGTGAGAGGGAAGACAACACTATCTGCAATTGCTTCGACAGTCGAAGCCCATGGTACCATGTAATTCGTTTGACCCTTGCCAGTCACGCAGGATGTTGCTGGTGTTATGGCAGCCGAGCGCTGCCATCACGAACCGTCATTAGAAACGAACCGTCGAAGATTCTAATGAGTTTAATTTGATTACAGCTTTTATGTATAGTCAGACTTGTGTACATGGACGTATATTTACTACCTATTTAGATGAATTATCGTATGACTCTTTCAATGTTTAGAAAACTTGTCATAGAACATAGAGTTGTTTTGACAATTTGCTGTACGATATCTGAAGTATGCAACAAATCCAATTCGCAGACTGTATCCATGAGTTCAATTAGAACTCTTGACGAAAATGTCTTTTTTGTAAAGCTCGCTCTCATGTCATCGCTCCTAAAACACTAATTTTTAATAAATTTTCCAAAACTAGGAGTTAATTTACGTTACTAATCACTTTACTACACGCTCAATAATTTCTTCAACGTTTTATGTGCATTACTGACTCGAAGCAGACGTAATAAATTGACTCTAGATAAGAATTACCACGGCCTGCCTGAATACTGTATTGTGTTAAGAAAATGAATAGAAGACACGATGGATGGAAGGAAGTGTGAAAGAAAGTACGCTGTCGCACAAATTATTTTATATCCTTTGCATAGCATATAGTGTGGTACAGTGTAGACACAACACGTTGAAACTGTGTGTAACAGGCTTAAAGAGCGCACTACCTCACATAAAAGAATAGCAATATTTCTTTACGCGAGTGTTGTGAAGGGCAACAAACTTTCCGTCTCCGTTAACTCAATTAAGTCGCAAAAACAGTTGATGTTTGAAGAAAAATTATTAACTATAACTATAATATAAAACACGGGAACATTTTGCATCATAATAAAGAGCACATTTAAACTCTCAAAATCAGGAAATACGTCGTACTGCAGATCTGTTAAGTAATAAACTGTGAGACGAGGTCAGTGCCGCAGCACCCTGAATAAATTACACTATTCCACTAATATTATTAATGCTAGAGATCGGAACGGCCGTCCGAGAAAGCTTCCCGGATCATGATTGGTATAGATATAAAACACTGTCTGGATAAGACTTAGAACACTTACAAAGTTGATATTCGCAAGTAAAAGATAGTGTATATTAAATATGTTATATTTAACACTTCTATTCTATTCTACCACACTGTCATATAATTTCCACGTGTTTTCGTTAGTGAACTACTAGTGGTAACTACAGGAAGCCGCAACAAGACATCATTTCGTTGTTATATCATTTCCTTGGTTAAACTTTATTTAGAAATTTAACAAATTATAATTTACATTATTTACAAATTAAAATCATTATCAAGTACTCACCGACTGAAAACTGACTTTTTAAAATACAAGTTGTGTTACACTGTGTCGTCCTGTGTTCACTACGTGTGTATGTTTTATAGGTGTAATCAATACTAATAATAATTAAAATTCATTTAAGTTACGTTATTGTGCACATAGTGAGGCTGAGCGCGCGGCCGGGTAACGTCGGAAAGTTACACTTGAAGACACGTTTTATATGATAGACATTATCAGATAGCCGCATCCGCGCGCGGGCACGTACAAAGCACATCTTATAAATAACTGCACAGTCTTATATCAAGTTAGAAAAATCTTATTAAAGTAACATACGATTAAGAAGGCATTAAATAAAAACTAATATTCCTTTAAGATTTCATTGTATGCAAAGATGCTAATGTTCCCGTGTCTACAACAGAACTTATCTTTCAACTGCATTTGAAGGCAACTCCACCTTGGTGAAAATGAAACATGTTCTCCCTGTATCCCATGCCACGTGGCTGCGGACTCGTTTGTCTGATTAGTTTCTTAAGCGAGCATTGAACATTATTATTATAGTAAATTGGAAAACTATTAAACGTTACTCGAGCTGTCAATAGTCAAGGAGACCCTGTGACGAAGTCTAAGTTAGTTAATTTGAACAGATCATGTTCCATGTAATAATCCGAACCCGGCGTCCGGCTT
>JAODUI010016984.1:0-13660 GCA_027563995.1 Papilio gigon | reverse complement strand
GACACCGATTTACACGTGAGTTGAGCCGTTTTATAAGTAGTATAGTGAAATGTCTCACGAAAGTTTTAATAGTTTAATATGAAAATTATAATTGCAACAAAAAAACAAAAATAAAACAGAACAGACACTCGCGAATTGTTTCAAAGTTGCTCTCGGTATGGGTAAAGGGGGCTAAGGTCCATTAAAGTATATCTTTGACTTATCAAAACATGCAGAAGCTTTTTAGTCTCTTCAATGTACGTAGATTTCAATTGTCTGATTAATTTTGGTTGAGTTAAGTTCAAAAATAATATTGTACCTCCAATTTGAGCTCTCCTTTCCTGTTATTATTTTAAAAATAAAAAAAAAAACAGTGACAATTTATAAAATCAATTATTTAACATTTTAAAATACTCTTTGGCAAATGAAGCTTATCACAATAATCACATGTATTTCAAAACAAACATATCCTTATTGATATAATATTTTTGTTAAGTCTTAAATTATGAAAAAATTCTTGAAGACTTATATTGAACAGTAAGCATTCAATTAAAACAGCAAACGCAATTTCGTATAAAAACACTGGAAAGTAGCCTGTGTTCGCGATTAAATCGAAATGGACAGATTTACAAGACACCAATTCGAGCTACAGCTACATTCCTGGCTGCCACGGACAGATCGACGCAGCGTGGGTAGCCTCCCGCGAGACGGATCTATGATCGGGTTAAGTTTGCGGGTGTGTGCTGGATAAGGGCGGCCGTGGGCCGATCGTCGCGGCGACCTTTGTCTTCGCAACAGATAACAAATTGATAGCCGACCATCAGAGCGCTGGATTAGCACAAATAAAGTCCACCGATGTCTTCATATAATGGGATCAGAAGTGTGCAGTTGGATATCGTAGCGAGCTAATAATCTAAACAAAAACAAAAAAAAAACATGCAAACAAAAATAAATGAACAAATAAAAAAATGTATAAGCAAAATAACATGATGTCGAAGTACGTGTAACTCAGAACACTTTTATGGATCCGATCAAACTTCGGCGACAGCGTAATCGAACAAATAAAAGTACCCGCTGGTACAATCAAAGTGTGGACTTGAATTCATTGTTCTTTTCAGACTTCATAAGAAGAATCTTAGGTCATACTCAAAACATTTTAAGTCGTGACATTGCAGTTGGACAGGCGAATAGTCACGAGTCAAAATGTTTCGAGGAAGACACGTATAGCTCTCGGATCAAGATAATTTCAATACCTGCAATGATAATATTTAAACACTGTTGTACTGTAAATTCTCACATTTATAGGAAATTCAAAGGTTTCCGGACGCACTGAACTAAATAAATACTCGACTACCTTTTTAACCTTATTGCCCATTTTAGTGTTAATATTTTCCGATAGTATTGACAGCAAACAGTTCTGGAAATATGAATTCAGTTTGTTTTACTTGCTATTCTGAAAAAATAAAAAAATAAAACATAAAATAATACAATATTTAACAAAGAAAATTGTATAATAATAGAGAGAATGTTTACACGCACGCCCGGTTATCGGTTACATCATAGTTAAGACCAGAAATCTCTCTCACTTGTACCATCTACTACAGAATGATGTAAAGAATCCTGCTAATAATACCTTGAAATTCCGTAAGATGGCGCTATTTGGCTAAACTCAGTTTACGAAGAGAATAAGCAACTACGAACATCGAAACTGGTGCTACGAATTTTGTAGCATTGTTACTGGTCATTGTCTTATCAAAAACTGCGCTTATGTAATACAACTTGAATCAGAATTCGTTACAGGAATTATTAATAACACTCTGTCTGTATCAAAACAAAATAATTTTCTCTTAGAATTTACCAACTCATGTATAAAGAATGAGAAGATTGGAAACAAAAAGATGTGATGCGAATTCGAGATTATATTCTCTCCTAATGGTCAGATTGTAAATGGACTCGATAGGAATTTCATTAAATAATGTGAAAAGGTTTTGTGAAATAAAGCTAGCTAATGTTATAGAGGTATGTGAGAAAAAGTGTTGCCAGAAATGATTTCAATTAACAAGCTTTAGAATAAATTATAACTAAAATTAATATTAATATTAGATTAAGGGATTCTAATGGAATTCGAAATATGCTTTTATATTCAAAAAAGTTTTAATAACCATCAAATTTGGATAATTTGAATAAGATGGTTAAAGGCAATGGGTTCTATGTGATCTCTTGTTGTGAGTATAATATCTTTTTAGTTCTAGTAAAGTCTAACTCGTTTTATAGAATCGCAATTATTACAAACTGCAGGACTACTTTTACCGAAGAAGCGATGTCAACAATCGGTGTCACATATCACGTCACGTTTCTAATAATTCTATGCAATAAAATTCTGGCAAACGTAAACAAATGTAAATATTGTGCAACTGTTTTGATTGCTCTATCATAGAACTGAATTTAAGGCTAATTACATTAAACGCGGTTTTTTATAGTAAAAAAATACAATAAGTTATCACCATTATAAATATCTATCATTTTCGACCTCTCCATTGCTACACGTTTTCGAATTGGAAAACCGCATGTTCACTTGTTTTTCTTTCACCTACCATTTCCTGAAATTCATAACAACTACAATAAGTTATCTGCTTTATAATAGAAAAGCTCTAAAAGTGTATAAAGATGTTATTAGTAAAAGTCGATAAGGGAAAGGATTCGAATAGATTGTAACATACAATTATTCTTTCCTATGCCCATGTGAGATCTAGAAGCCGATCAAATCGTTTTGTGCGTGATACTACCACTTCGACTGTGCTTGCGCTGGACAAAACCTCTATTGGTAGATAACTTTAAAACATTTTTAACGAAAGAAAAACTTACTTTAAGCGAACACGTGTTAAGCTACTTTAATCTGCCCACGTGGTCAGCACAAAACCTGTTCGTTTTAAAGTAACATATATTTATAAATATATAAACAAAATAATCAATTAAAACTTACATATCATAATTCAGTTCCAGTAATAAGGTAATATAATTTCGGGGACGCATCCGAACTGCAGGTATAACAAACGTGAACTGGTCACATGCAAGCTTACTGGCCCTAATGAATAAAGCTGACATCGCGCAATTCGATATACGACCGCCGTGTGCCTGTGTTATCTACCTTTGGTGCACCACACAGTGTAACAAATAGTTTTATTTTGTGAATAGAATATTTGACTGTCTTCGCTAAGACTGTAACATTATTGTATAATTACGTTATTAATACTTTAATATTTTGTGTACGTAAATATGATGTTTAAACTAGACCGTTTTGTAATTGATATACAATTTCGGGATGACACCGTAACGTAATGTTATTTGTGCAAACTATTAAAACCGTTAGGAAAACTAGTCTAATACATTTTGAGTTGAATGTGTAGTAAAAAAGCATGTTTAAAAATATGTAAAAAGTAATTTATTTATTTATTATTTAACCGTAAAGTGTTTTTCTCGCAATTAATCTTCGAACTCATATTTCCATTACTAACTTTTATAAAATAAATAAAACCAAGAAATTTAGCTTTAACATAATTTTATTCTTTAATTTTTTTTTTCTACAACCAATTACAATATTGTATATTACGTTAATTTACACATTTTTGTATAGAAGTAATTATTTAAAACTAAACGTCCTCCGATAGATTTCCGTACCTCGACTGACTTGTAACAGCGATTATTGCCTAAGCGATTTGAAGAGAGCTTTTTTGTTAACCATCGCCTCGAACTTTTGGACACTTACGCGCACTTAAACATAAGTACTCGTAAGGATTAAAGTAACTGACGCCATGATTCTTGGTAGCACTGTGACCAAAGCGAACGCTTCATAACGCCTAGACTGTATCCGCTGTTAAGATAAAACAGCGACAAAGCCTGTTTTTAGTATATACGTTTTTTGATGGCAAGAATTTAATCCCTGCCTACTCTAAGTTCGTGGTTTCCTGTAACTGGGTTTTTCCCAGCGCTGCCGCCGTTCAGTTTCCCGGTAGAAATGTTGCCTCGAATTCCCTGATGTTACGAGCTTAGCCGAGCCACTACAGCTCCGTAAATTGCTTAACCCGATACATTAGAGATTTCGCGATAACAAAATGTGTTTTATACGCCGATTCCCGATGCTGTAAATTATACGCTTACTTATATGTATTACAATATATATGTATATATGTACAATATATGTCAATATTTTATATTACTTAATAAATTACATATATTTATAGTGTGTGGGATAGGTGCATTTGTTGGGGCGAACAGCCATGTTGTATTATTAAACTTAAGTAAATCTCAAAATCCTCACTTCTGATCCCCTGCTACAACAAAGACGCTTTTTTAAAGGTTATTAAACCGTTAAACTATTAAAACTTTCATGAGACATTACACTATACTACTTATAAAACGGCTAACTCACGTGTAAATCGGTGTCGGTACCGACTAGTTCGACTTAGACTTAACCATCTGTTTACCATTCATGCGAGAGGTGACGGATAAAATTATATACCTGTTACGCCGAAGATGCAGCATCAGGACAATTTTCCGTCCCATAACACAAGTAAAGCAACTGCTTCGATCGCCGAAAGATCGGGACCCCTTAGACAGTTCTGGCGTCTACGAGATACCGTGCGACTGCGGCAAAAGTTACGTCGGCGAAACGGGGCGCAACATAAAGTCGAGGCTCTCTGATCATATCCGCAGAAATTTATTTGAATTTAATTTTTTTGAAAATACATATGAATTTATCCGCGAAAATTAGAATGCAACACCTCAGCAGTGGCGGAGTATGCCCTCAGCTCCGGAATTTTGCATTATATTAGGTTCGACAAAGTCAAAGTGTTGGCCCGCGAGAGGAACTTCATGTCTCGAAAGCTACTTGAAGCGATAGAAATAGGTCGTCGACTTAATTTTAACAGAGTCAAGGGGTGGGCTCTGCCGCCGACATGGGAAACCGTCTTAATAAACCGGAAACCTAAATTACCATATGAGCAACGCTTCAATATCGAACGTCTAACCCGCACCCTCGCGTCCCCAGCCTCCTCGCGGCGCGCCCGGCGAGCGCAGGCGCGTAGTGAGCGACAGGCCGCGACCGCCCTATAGTACCAATCCCACTCACCCTTAATAAGAGCCCCCGATAGGCTAGAATCTAATCAGTACAGACACCGATTTACACGTGAGTTAAGCCATTTTATAAGTAATTATTAAAGCGCTTATCGAAACTCTATTAAACTCACGACCTTAATTCTAAACTAATAAAAATATTAAAACATATCAACAAAATTACGTCATCTAAAGTTCACTTATATTATTAGCAGAGCGAATCCTTCAAATCCCGAAAAAAAAAACTTAATAGGCTAACATTTAAATAAGACAAAACACGCAAACAAATGACAGGAATATTATAAAATTACGACATAGTTATATAATTAAGATTGTTTATCAAAACAGTGTCATAAAAAATCAACGTTCAACATATATCGACAAAAATTAAACATAACATGGGAAAGTATATTAATATTTCCTTATATAGTACTTATATACCGTAAAATTTTTACTACAAGCGTCAACACGTTTACCGCACTAAGGTTAACGAAACTTAGGACTAACATTATATATATACGAAAACAAACGTATACAAGAAAAGACAACATTCTCATTACATTCATTTAATTAATAACTCAATTTCTACATACATACGCTATGGTGTAAGTAATTGTCGACCAATCACCTCGTATTTATTTAACAATAATTAAACGATTAACACTTATATGATAACATGATTTAAAATTTACAGTTATACAGATATAATTACAAGTTTTTTATTATCTTACAATATTACATTAGAACATATTAACAAATTAATTAAGATAAAAGTTATCGCGCAGTTATCTACTCCGCGCCCGGACGATACTGGCGTTGCTGATACACGCGAGTACAACGGGTGATCGTCCCACCGTCTCCTCTTTGTCATCGATTCAGGAAAACGGTATGTGCTTCTCACTTGTAAAAGTATTGTTTGTTTGTTTTAGATTATAAAAATGAATTAACGAGAGTTATTACTTTCAATTAAATTGATCGGTTTGATAATAAGGACTTGCAACTGTTAAAATGTTTATGATAAAACAACACAAATGTAAACTTAATATTGGTATTTTGTGGCGAGCGCGAAGCGGCGTGGTGCCGGGTGGGTGACGAGTTTACAAGTGCGCGATAACCTTAACATTGTGACTTTACAATTTTATATAGTAATTCAGTAACTAGGACTTCAAGAAAGAAAACAATACATAGACGAGTCAGTACAAATACATGAAAAATCAACAGAACCCAAAAATTATTTCACTACACAGTGGATATAAAGATAGATTGTGCTTCACGAAAGAATCATAATGGCATTGTGCGAAGTCGATATGTAGAGGAAAGTGTCCAGTATGGTATGATAAAATTATGTGAACTGTCTTAAGTGTTAGTTGTCGCGAAATGTCCTCAGCTACCGAATTTAGCCAATGGGCAACAGCTTAATTCAATAGATGAGACATCCCGCGGCAGCTGTTTACTCCTTCACTATCAAGAATAGTATTATTCTTCAAAATTCACCATGCCATATATTTAAAGAAATACATTTAAAGATAAATCGGGTAAAGCCAGTAACAAACTTTAAGTTTAACAGTCTTAAACTAATTGTCGTACTGTTCCGTTAAAGTTAATGGTGTGTTAATAATTTTAATTAATTAGTCTATGTTTAGAACTAATGAGAAAATCATTCAGAATTTAAATTACTTACAATGATTATTAGCAAAATAGAAAGGTATACATGTTATATTATGAGGAAATTTACTTGATTATCTATATTTGTTTGGTTTTCTAAAAAAATTGTGTAATAGAAAACCTACTTTTACAGTAGACTAAAGTATTAAAAAACTGTTCAAAATGATATATCTATTTCTAATATAATTTTAAATGGACAGTTGGCTTTCCCATTGACTTTTTTACTATTAAATGACACTACATTTTTTCCTATTTCTTGCCAATGATGGATACGTTGCTTTCTACGATTTTTTTTAATGTATTGATGATGAATGATTTAAAGCATACAGAGATAGACTAACAAGATGCAATGTTTAAATAGTGCGGAATGAAAGTCGGCAATCTCTACATACTATTTTATTATAAGAGAAGGGGCAAACGAGCGGCGGGATCACAACCGTGGTGGTCGTTTAATAGCTTTGAATTGTTACACATAATTAACAAAAGCTTCGACAATAACGAAAACAAACCAAGTTCCCGACAACACTGAGTTAATTACAACTCAATGTTATCAGTCCCTTTGACCTTAAATCATATTTATCTTACACTAAATTATGAAACCACTAAAACAGCACGTAATTTATATTCTATACTACAAATATTAAATACGTAATACGAATTGTATACTAGTCACCCCTAGTAATAGTGCAGGCTTCGAGCCCTTCAGTGGGGACGTATATTAGGCATAGCCCTGTGACGTTGCATTGTCACAAAAAATATATGTAAAAAAAACAAATTTAAAAAATATTCATGTCTGTTAAATATTTATAGTATAGTCATATAAATCACATATATTCAATTCAGGAACTCAAAACTGAATGTATAAATATGAGTATGGAGCAAAAAAGTGTATGGACCATGAGTCTGTTGAGATATTGAAATTATTAAAGAAAAAGCTGATGATGATGGTGACGGATACAATTTTATATATACATTCAATTGTACAGCGTTCACGTAATGAATGGATAATCGTGAAAACCTCTATAGTATTAAGCACTCAGAAAGTAATACAAAAAAACACAAGCTTTTTATAGTTTACAAAATAGTATAATACATAAGTATTTCAAGTAGATGAGAAGTTATAACTATTAAGTCAAAGGTAGTCAAAGTCAATTCATTTAAACGAGAAAGTTTGAAAAACAATTTTATTTTACATAGCAACTTTAAGCCTATAGTTCGCCATCAGTCGTATTCCAAGTAGGGGATCGATGGTGACTCTTCAGATTTCATATGTAACTAATTTTAAACTGAACATTTTACATATTTTCAGCTGTATTCGAATTATTCTAGCTTCAATATCTTCATTTAACTGAACTAATAGTTTTGACTATGATTGAAATGATACCGAAAATAAAAAAAAACACTGTACTTTCGGCATTCTTTTTAACGTTATCTATTCATTATCCTTTATCCATTATCCAGTACGTTTGCTTTTACAATTGGGGGTTTCAGGATTATCCTTACCCTATATATATAATATATATAAACAGTTCCTCTCTTCATTCATAGTTCAATAGCACTATCTGAAAATTAATTAAATTATATTTAATATATAAAATTTATAAAATTACTATAAAAGCGGTATGATTAAAGATCTCGCTACTTGTTAGATCTATACAAAAAACATAAAACTATTTTATAAAGATAATTTTACTGAAAGCCTAAATTGCAGCTTAACAATAATTTTTTCACAGACCGTGAACCCTCGCAAAGTTGTTGTTAATTGAAATGTTTAAAACAATGTTAATCGCAAGGCATAGCAAGCAATCTTACATTCGCGTTCATAAAATATTTTAAGAGTATGTAGTGAAAAGTATTATAATCTCAATCGCGTAGCAATTACATATGCGCGTAGTATATAGTATTACAAGAACAAATAAGCCTCGAATACCCTAGGGATTGTTTTTATCTCGCAATACGACGCGCGAAGGAGACGCTGCTAAATTGCGCAGTGTTCCGGAACATACCCGCAAAATTTTATGATACTCGGGACATATTGCTCCGAGACCAGGCGCGTATGCTCCGCGTCAATGTCACGCCATTTGTCACTGTATTATTGGCAAAGGAAACTGTACTTTGACTTCTTGAGTCGATTATTGAGTATAAATGAATACACGTATAAATGATCCGTCGGACATTCAGAGATCGATAAGTTTACAAAATCTTCTCAAGTTTTAATAATAAATCCCGTAACGTCCATCTAATCTTTTGCTTACGTTTCACTCCCGAAATATGTAAACAGAACTGGTAATACTTTTAGAAACATTTACTGGAGTCCTTGTGACATTGTTTCTTGGGACAGTTGAGCGATATGTTGTTCGGCAACATGTCGCTGCGTTTGTCCCCTAGAGTAATCGAGACTTTAAAAAACATTTTTATAATTCACTATATAATAGTGACCTTTACTGTAACAAGCAATTTTCCTTATATACAATTTGTTAATAGAATCAATGATTACAGTAATTGTATAGTATTAGGTTCTTGCATATGAAATTGGCGTTTTGACGTACCGGCCACTTTCATCTGAAATTATAATTTGAAAAAGACTCTGGTTAAAAAGTTTAAAATAGACATGATTTTGTTTTAAGATTGAACCAAAGTTTTTAAAACGACTTTGGTTAAAGCTTATAATAAAATTATAAATCTATTTACATGGTATATTTGAGTTTCGAAAATGGTTATATGTTATTTTTTTATAATTTGAAATATCACATTATTTATAATGAGTTCTGTGGTGATTCAAGTAATGATGCAAAAACAGATTGAAAAATTGCCATTGCGTATGGCGGTGGTATCGTAAAAGATTGCAACGTTATCGTTCTAGTAATATCGAGATTTAGAACAAACCACATACAAAACACCAATTTCGTATGTATGGACTTAATATTTTGAATACACTTGAATATAATACGAACTGTATAATGTGTTGGTCTTCAAGAGAAGTATCCTGTGGTGCGTGTTTGGTGCCGTGAGCGTGGACAATCATTGTTGGAGTTACAACCAGGAGCAAAGACCTCGACCAAATACTGCGTAGGGTGGGACCAATCGATTACAACAGATTGGGCCTACCGTGTGCAGTAGATGGAAGCCGTCAGGGTCGGGACATCTAGGTGCTTTGTGACGACTGATCCGAAATCTTGGAAGACCAAAGTCCCGTACGTCGATGTATTAAGAAAATTAGCAAACTGGAACATGGATCAATGGCAATGGTGAAATATTGTCAACTGTTACATCCAGGAGTAATGACCTCAACTAACCACTGCGGACAACGGGACCAATCTAGCAGAACAGATTTGAACCAGTCGTATGCAGTAGGCGGTAGACGTCGCATGTAATTGCGTTACTGTGAACAAGCATGAATCATAAATCACCGAAGCACATGGAGACATGAAAGTTGGTATAGAGAATTGGAAAAATGAAACATACATTGATCGAAATAGGGAATAATATTTAACGTAATTAATAAAGATTATAAAGGGCTTTGTTTAGAAGGAGACAGTTTAAGTAAGTATACAGTAAACTTACCTTTTACATGTATTTTATTTCAAATGGTGTATCTAGAAAACCCTTATTTAAAAATAGTAGCATACGATAAATTGTGTCACTACGTAATATTGCAACATTATACGATTGTTACAATATTCTCGTAGTACATCTTAGTATTATCGCATAGTATATGCGTATTCTGATTATATACGAAACTAATAGTTAAAATTAGCAATGATAATCTTATTTAGTGATTATTATTATAGGCAGACGTTTTCAACTCAAACAAATAGACTTACCACGCTTACGAGTATATTATAAATACTTTATAAGATACCTGAAAATATATAATAATAAATTTGCCTAGGATATAATTAGAGTACACAAAAAATACAAAAGTATAATAAACATAAATTATATAAATAATAAGCAAAACATCATCGAATTATTCTTACCTGATATATATTGTTAACTTACCTTAAACAGCTAAAGAGGTTAATGGGAGTAAATAAACCGTATCAAATGATTTAAATGTGTGTGAAAAGCTTCATTTTGATGAGCCGAGCTGATATTTATTCACATTATAAAAGCACGTATGATTGTCAAAATATATCACATCTGATGTAAAAACACATGTTTTAAATGAAAACAAAAATGTGTTTACAATGGAGTTAATTTGAAAACCGTCATGATAATAAATGCAAAAACACATCGAAAATATTTATCCTAGACGAGGTAACAATGGTACGTAATAACGGTCCTGTGGAAAAAATACCCTATTTTGGATAAAATATGACAGCCAATTTCTTGAACATAGATTTAGTTGTAATGGAAAATTTTTAAATTTAAAATACTTAATAATTTCACGTAATTTTGCCGTAAAGTAGACAAAATTACGACATCAAAAAGGCGAGATTCTGTTCAAGAATTTGCCGTCCACTTTACGATTTTTCCTTCTGTAAAACATTTTGCAATGAACATTCCCTGAAAAAATATAACTTACCTTTAACACTGCATACCACCTCCGCGGCGGCGATGAGTTCACGCGTCAGCCTCATAACTCAGCCGCATTCCATTGCTAAAAGAAAAAAAAATATGATGAAAATTCCATCAATAATGTACAAAACAAATAAGGGAGCTAATTGTGGCAATAACTTGAATCGCGAATAAGTAACCGACAGTACTAACGTTAAGACTGAATAATAACATGCATGAAGGGGAGATCTGTTAGGCAGAGGAAGGTTGGTAGGAGAAATATCCTTTTTATGTGCGTCCTCATTGAGTATGCATATCTATGAACAGCGGTCACTTAGCTGTTTTAGCATATTTAGTTGGCCGTCTGCTCGTTTACTACTTCATCATTGAAAAAAAAAATACCACAAATCTCGTCAAGATTTTGGTTGGAAAATCTACACAATAAGATTACACTTATACATTAGGACCGTCAAGTACTGTAGTGTGTAGACATGTGTAGTTCTTGTATGAATAGTTAAGACATACAACTGTGAACAATAGCTGACTTAGCAAACTAATTGTTATCTATGTTACAACCGTACTCTACGTTAAAATATCCCTATTTATTTGTTACTGGGTTCGAATACTTTGGTCACTTAACCAAAGGCAAAGGACTTTGGTTCTATAGCGAATTGGTTATTTCTAAGTATGCTAGAACAGATTTAGATCAATTAATAAGTCATGACATTAATATGTTCTAATCTTTGGCTATACGAAGTTGAGGTTCCGTTGTCTTTATGGTCCAGTCGTTATACTAAGAAAGCATTTATTTTTGCACGAAAGTACTACTTTGTTATAAAATATATATCTGGCATGCTATAAGCTTCCAACAATATCTATGCATGGTACATCACTTTTTTTTTTTCATTGTTTTGTTAATGCTACAATCGGGCAATCTGACGGTAATCCGTCTTGAAAGAGCAGTTGTTTGACCGCATCGAGACAACGCGGAAATAGCAACTCTAACTAAGCTGTTGTTTCCACCCCAAAATGTCGATCTGTAGTACACTGCTAGTTGATTTATACTACTATCGCGTCGTTTGCGCAACTCGCTGCTACCTAATTGGCTAATTATACCAGGCCACTCAGAAAGTTTTGCAAAAAAAAGATTTTTTTTTTGTGTAAGATATTTGCCACTTGTTTTGAAAACTTCGATAATTTTAAAGTAAAAATACCACCGTTCGATTTTCAAATTACCCTCCCCAATTTTTTGAGATCGAATTCAAATTTTCATGACTAATAAAAAATCGATCTGCGTCTAGATTATTTTCTTGCTATGATTTTTAACGATTTCAAATGTGCCTAAAACCTGATGAGTCATTTGATCGATTTCGAATTGCTTTTATGGATGAACGACCTTCAAAAGCAACCATGTACCTCTGGTACACCGAGTCTAAACGTTGTTGTCTTACTTTGAAGGAGGAATAAAGGAGTGGTTCTCCTACGACGGTTGTCACCGAAGAAAGTGTGCTAACAGAAATAAATTTAATTCAAGGAAATTAGACGAATTACGTACGAAGAGATTCAGCATCCTCTGCAGATTAGTTTGCAAGATCTTGGACGAGCACCTTCGCATAAGGAGGATAGTATAACGCTGGGTACTGCGCAACCTCACCGAAGCTCAGATGCAGGCCCAGGTGGATTGGGGCCGTGACATGATACAAACATGATGCAGGCTCGTCACGGCGCATTTACGATATTGTGACAGGTGACGAATCCTAGATGTATCAATATGATCCAGAACCAAAGCGTTAGTCGACAGTTTGGCTGCTTCAAAATGAACCAACGCCTGCGAAAGTGAACCGATGTAAGGAGCGCAGGGAATATTTTGATCGCTAATTTTTTCACTTCGAGACCAAAGCACCATCATCGCCGAAGGATACAGCACGAAATGCCTGCCAGACGTTTTTTCTGAAATGAGCTACAAGCGACTGAACACCGGGCTCCGTGGGGTCCTACACCACGACAATGCGCCGGCGCACTCTGCGATAAAAACGCAGGACTTCCTGGACTCTACACCGGTCAGAGTCTTGGGACTCCCTTCTTATAGTCCTGACTTGGCTCCGTGGGACTTTTTTGTTCCCGAAAAATCAGCTCAAGGGAATACAGTTTTCATGACCCAATGACGCGCTAGCGACGTAAGAGAAGGCCGTGGAGGAGATATGCCGGAGGGCCGGAAAAAATGTTTTGAATATTGGTTCAGACGCATGAAATTTTGTATAGGGGCTGGTGTTAGAATTTTTTAAAAAAGATTTAGTATTTTTTTTTCATAGAAGTTATTTTTTTAATTTCACAAAACTTTCTGAGTGATCCACGTAAGCATGAACGGATTGTGCCTCGTTGCTAAGATCAACCAATTTTTTTT
>JAODUI010016983.1:0-13679 GCA_027563995.1 Papilio gigon | reverse complement strand
TTCCCACTCACCCTGAAGATGAGCCCCCGATGGGCTCGAAACTAGTCGGTACCGACACCGAGTTGCACGTGAGTTAAACCGTTTTATAAGTAGTATAGTGAAATGTCTCATGAAAGTTTATAGTTTAACATACAGCGTGTATGTATGAACAAAGATACGATGTTCACTTCGCAACCGATTGTGAACGGACGGAAGTATCGAAAATAACTCCGTACCGATAAACGTCCCGTTTAAATCAATAAACAGCACTGTACATTAATTGATATAACACTTCCGCGCACAACTGTACTGGGCTCGGAACTTACTGGCCAAGTACAATAGACACAATATTAGTGACAGTTTTAAAACAAATAAAAAAAACATCGAGGTAAAGACAAATCAAATGGCTGTTTTACTCTCTACATATCACAATGGAACCTTCCATCCATACATATTATATTTTCAATAGTTTACCTTTTAGAAAGGTAAAGTAAGGTGCCAAATGTGGGCAACTGAAGTCTCCTAAATATGTCATTATCAACCTAAGGTAGTCCACTGCTGGACGGAGGCCTCCACCATCGATTGCCACGATGACCGGTCCTGCGCCGCCCCCATCCAGTGCAATCTCGCAACCTTGACCAAGTCAAACTTATAATAAATTGAAATTATTGATAATTAATAAAATTAGTGTGTCTATGTAATAAGATAAAATACTTTACCAACAAGATGCATTTACGTTGCTTACAAGAAAAATCTTTGTCTGTCCTATCGGCGTTTGTTTCGGATAATCTCGGGATGGCATGACAGATTTTGTCGGAACTAACTGGAAGATAAATTATGTTTACTGGTGTAAGTTTTTTTTTTTAAATTCTGCACTGACAAAGTCGCAAACAACGGTGTCTTATATAATATTTTTTTTTTAATAAAAACATTAGTAGATTTTTGTTAATTTACTAATATTTCTTTTACCACTCAAATTAATCGTGCGTCGTGCTAAGATATGGTTTACAATATACGAATGGAATTCGAACTCGACCACGTGATCGGAAATCCGTACTGTTGACCATTAGGCTATTTGCGGTCAATATTTATATTTCACTTTAATTTTTAATTAGCCAGTTATATATGTTAACTTAAAAGATCCCGCAACGTCAGTAGAAAATTAAGTCGTAAAACGTAATCTAGTCAAAGCGTCTACTTTAATGATTTGTTACAGTTACAAAACTAGTTATTGAATTAGTTAATATATGATAGTCTGTTCAATATTATCTTATTAAAAATAATTTAAGTTTCCTTAGACATTTCACTTTACTAATAAAACGCCTCAACTCACGTCTACGTAACTAATCAGTACCTACTACTATCTATACAACTTATAAAACGACTTAACTCACGTGTAACTCGGTGTCAGTACCGACTAGTTTCGAGCCCATCGGAAGCTCATCTTCAGAGTGAGTGGGAACGGTACTATAGCGCGTTCGCGGCCCGTCGCTCACTGTTACACGTGAGTTAAGCCGTTTTATAAGTAGTATAGTGAAATGTATCACGAAAGTTTTAATAGTTTAACTTTACTGTCATGTCTAAAAATGTGGAAGTATTCCTAACAATTAAAGAGTGTTTCCCGTTGTACCGATTGGCCTTAGAATCGGCGTAATGAGAAAACATTCCGATTGGGCTGATTGATCGATTGAAAGCCAATCAATCTAATGGGAAACACTTAAATAGAATGAAAAAGCAGAGACAGTATAATTACGTGTAATTTTTTTATTAATGAACTATACGAATAGTTTTAATCTTTTTGGTGATTCAAGGTCATCTGCGCACGCGCAGTATACTTCTAACATTTGGCGCTGCGCAGCGACGATGTTCCGAATAACTAAGATATTCGTAAAATCTAATAGTTGAATACCAAGCTGTGTGCGGCGGGGCAGCTTTCAAAGCAGCATTGCGCATTCGCTACGCTCACATAATTGATATTTCTATCCGGAGGTTTCCCTCCGACATCGACCACAGGTATAATCGTTTACTTAAGTAAGCTTAAAGATAAATTTGAAGTAAAACTAAGAGTACAATATTACGAATAACTCCTAAGGAATTGGTTATATATATTCATAAAATATTTATTAGCTCCATAGTTAGACGAAGTAATCAATATTTTATAGTTTACTTTCTTTCGAACTATACTTTTTTTTATAAGAGAACGGGGCAAGCGAGCGGTGAAGTCACATAGATGATTATCAACGACCACACAATCGGAATACAAAAACATTAACAAATGCGGTGCCTTTGGGAAAGAGGTAAGCTCACTTCTTGAGCCCTAAAGCCTAAAGCCCTCGCACTGGTTAATTATTAATAACAACTAGCTGACGAGGCGAACTTCGTACCATCTAACACTCTATTCTTTATTTTTTCTTTCCTTAAGAACTACCTTCGTAATTCAAGGGATATTCTATGAAAGGAATTAGCGAAATCGGATCAGCCGCTCTCGAGATTTAAGCTCAGCAACACATTTTTCTATTATAGATATTTCGTTTTATATAAATGACAACTTTACCTGGAATTACGAGCTCTTAATGTAAATCAAAACTAAAGGTAACCATTATCAAGTACAGCGTCTGTATTTACATAACTGTTCTATAACGCACGAATAAGGAGAAATCATACTTATATATTTTATTAATAAAACATAAATTCCCCTGACCAGGCTATTACAGTAATCGTAATAGCTTGTCAATGACGCGTTTACCTGTGTTAATTTCGAGTTTATATGTAATTTATATTAATGCTTTCCTTATTACCAACAGAACGACTGTACGTACATATTGATAGAATTACAGCACGTTCATACGAGAACGGAACAGTAAAGCAGAGCAGCAGATAATTCAGTACAGATGTAACGAGATAATATTTTTCCTCGGGTAAACTCGGTTCTCTATCGGAATACGACGACACCCGAACTGTCAATGAATGATCGTATTAAACGAGTGACATTTTCATATACATTAATATGGAACTTTATTGTTTAGTGTCAAAATATCATAATGAATAATGTCACTCTCTAAGATGAGTACTGAAGATATTCAAGAGACCTCGATAAATAGGGATTTTTTCTAAAAAATTACGATGGAAAATATTATTTCACTAATAGAATTTACTAAATTAGCGCGTACAATCTTTCGACCATGTCACTTGGCATCTAGTGATTGTTATTAAGTGTTGATTAAGTTTCTATAAAAAAAAAACCTTTGGACGATTCTGGCTAGCAAATGGAAAGCACAATTGAAACACAATAGCAGTACTACCTTCGTGTGAAATATCATAAGTGCAGGGTATCGGTTTATGCTGAACAGATACATTAGCGACTGTAGCGACCGTTAAGATTACTATGTTAGTAATTAAAGGAAGTTAAAAATTGTTATTGGGAAAGATCTATGTCCAGCGGTGGGCAGACAAAGGCTGATGATGATTAACAAATAACAACTATTAAAAAAATAAGTCAATATGCATCTAATAAATTTTAAGTCCATATAATTAACATTGCACAGAATATGGCGCGAATGTTAGTACGTTTTGTTGATTAGAATTATAAGTGATATTTGAGTGCCTTAGGCTCTTAGACTAGAAGCAAAGTAGCCGCATACCTGCCGGTACTTGGCTGGAATCTGCGTGGGTAATGGAATAATTTGACACTAAGAGTGACACGGCCACCTTGCTTTCATTATTATATATACAGTAACACCTTGTATATCTGTTTAAGGAAATTGCAAGATCTGATGAACGTCAATTGAAAAAAAGTTCTGAAAAAATGTTTTTCAGTAATATTTAATCGGGTATAAAAAATCTTTGAATATTAACGCCCATCTAACATTCGGCCGTCAATATAATTTATTTTTAATTGACGACTTAATAAGGATGACACGAGGAGTTTAAATTCAATAAGGGAAACTGTCGAGATTTAGTAGGTAAGATTTCATTAAAGAAAGTAAGCAAAAATTCGTGTCGCGGCGAACGTATTAAATTAAAAAAAAAAACAATTGCATTAGGGATGATTTAGACATCGTTTCGCAGCGAACGTGTTGAAGGTCTTGTTCCACTGGACTGATAATCCGATGGCAACTCTCCACGCTAACGGCACACGTGCTCAGTACGGAGGCGGTTGTAAAATAATTTAACCAGTAACCACAAAAGCCGATCGCCCACTTACACGACGTGTCTCTATTACAATACATTTTTTATAACAGCATGCTTGTGCCAAACCTCACACAACACATTTCCGTATATATTAGTTTCTATTTAAGAGTTTTTAAATATCTACAGAAATTTGTATCACGTTTCAAAAATTTACATTTTCATAGGATTAGGAAATAACAGAAAAAAGTTAAAATCGAAATCTTTTGATACTTTTTGACATTACTGGGACGTTAGTGAGCTATCGGGTTCTAACATTGTGGTTCTTTGAGGGCTATAGTAACGTGCTCAACGCGTGCCGTCAAATTAAACCTTGTTACCAAGTTCGTTTACCTGCGAGTGTTGAAAGGAATTTATTGAGCAAACGCCGACTGGTGTACATATTTTGTTATGCGTCTATTTTGATTCGCGTCCGATACTAATATATACGAAGTAATCACAGATGTTTAATTAGATGGTAAACTATGTGTGGTTTTAAACGAATGAGGTTTGTTTGGTTTATAGAAAAAAGAAGTAAATTTATTTTATTTTTAATTTTAGACGTCTTTTCTTTATGTCATATTTGATAGAATTTTTGGTAAAGAGAAGATTATTTATTTTATATAAGGGACTTTTTATGTTGTTTTTGTTTATTTTTAGAGAAACACATAAAATCGTTTTCAGTATCAATGTTTTTTTTTTTTATTTTTAATATAAGAAGATTTTTGTTAATTTACTAATAATTCTTTTAATCATTTCAGGTAAACTTATATTAGGATGTGGTTTACGTCAACAGTCGAATAGTGGAATTCGAACCCACGACAGCTAGATCGGTATTCCGTACCCTTAATCATTAGACTATTGGTGCTTCAATAATATAATACATTAGTTTAAAGTTTATTAGTTAATCGTACTACTGTATTTTAAATGTAAGGTGTAATATTTTAATAGTAAGTTGTATAAGAAATAAAAATCAAAGGAAAAAAAAAATTGTATACTGCTCTTGAAATTGTAATAGTGTGTTAAAAAAAAAATTATATGCTGTTGTTGTTGTTGAGAGAATTGAAATACTGTGTTTTGTAAAACTTTTATTAAATAGGATTAAGTTGTATGTCTGAAATACCAAATAATGTTAATAAAAATTGTAAAGAAAGTCCCTGACGAAAATGTCAGAGGAAAAGAGTAAAAGATTATAAAAAAAAAATATTTCATGTTAGATTCATAACGTATCTAACTGAAGTTTATAATACAGGCAAATAGTACCCGTATATCTATTCCAAATAAGATGGTTATCGTACTCACTTAACTATTATTATGCTATCAGTAATAACTACCGTATTCCAGTTCAGTAAGGTTCATATTTGATTGGCGGTAAGATAGTGAATACCTGCCAACCTTTAGTGATAACAATATTTGGTATCAACAGAGCAGGTGAATGACTCAAGTGTATGCAGGGCTATTAGGCTGTGTACAAATGTTATCAAATATAAAATTACTTTATGATAGTGTGTACGACACATTAGTTATGATTTCGTAATGTTATGTTCTTTATCTTTTTTTTATATAATATAAAATTCTAATCGGATGTATATATATTTCATCCAAACAAAACATTTTATCCAAATCAAATAAAGTCGTTTCGGAGATACCTTGAACAACCATCCATCCATCTAAATTAGAGTACATTTTTATAGCTACATTTACTACCATAAATCCGTGTAAATATTGAGGTTACAGTTATAGCAAAATGGTCCTTACCCGGACGCTACTGGACATATATGACATAGTTCCCACGCATCTGTATATCTCTGTATGATACGTGGGTCGCACTGCGAACCCCTGGGGCATATATCATTGATGGACCACTTCCTTTGTGAGACATAGATAGAACATATCGCTTGCGGCAAAGAAAGCTGATAAAAACTTCGAGTTACAAATGGGTATGAGATATACGCGAGAAAGGAGCTATATTAAACGGATATCCGTTTCTGTCACTACCTGTTGGTTAGTGGTGTGAAGTTTTTAACTGTTTAATAATTTGAACACACTAAGCTCAATACTATTTTTTATCATGATCAGGTCATTATGCGTGTATGTGGTCACTAGGGGTTCGGAGCTTACCCTATTATTAGGGGTGACTAGGCCATAGTCAACCGGCCCCTTCATTGCCTTCACACATATCTTTGAATATCTTCGCAGATATGTGCAGTATCACGATGTTTTCCTTCACCGTAAGAACGTTAGAGATATGTACATATGAAAGTTGAAAACAGCATTGATACAGATGGAGTTTGAACCCAGAGCTTGGAGATTATAAGTCAAGTGTTGAACTCCTAAGCCACTGTAGTTTGAGTAGTACGTCATACTTGATCTAATTATTACAAAAGATAAAATGAGAGCCGTTTGTAATCGATACTGGCTGCGGCTATCTCGGGTTTCTGGGTCAGATTGTGGTTCATATAAAAATTTATGATACCAAGCTAATGAAGAATAGCAAACTTTATATTAACAACACGGCTAGATGTGATTTTCTTTCGAACGTATATTTTTACATTCATTGTTGCTATAAGGAAAGACAGAACGCCAGTTAAGCCACCTATTAAAGCAGGACCAACGGTTGTTTCTGACTTTCGTTAGCGTGAAATGTAAAAAAAAATACGTATTACTCTAGCATCAGTTAACTTCCAGTATAAATACCGTCAAAATCCGGCAGACGGAAATAAAAAAAAGGTTTTTTTCATTTTGAACAACACTAATACATCATGTTCGTGAATTTATATTACTTAGACATTTCAATTTTATTAATTGTATATATTTAACATATCTATATACTAACCTGGCCCCAACGATGACCTGATCTCGCGCGACGTCGAAGAGCAGCTGAGAGAACGCCCGAGCCTCCTTATCTTCGAACATGTCGCTGTCCGCCGCCAGCAGGTCTGCCAAATAAAACATCTATCAATACAATAAATAAGGTATTGAAGGGAGAACTCCTTGTTACTGTAATGCGTACCATATTTCGCATACACTTATTAGATTTTTTATTACATTTCTTTGGTAATGTTAATTAATATCTTTATTGTATATTCGTCTTATATTTAGTTTCATTTTGTTTCGCAAATTTCTTATGTTTTTCGTAACTTGCCAGGGCAATTCTCGTCATCAGGTCCCCCTCCAGCGATGGAGGGAGGGTCTTAATGCTCATCCACGTTAAGAATGATGATAAGAGGGGAGATTAGAGCCCACCCATATAAGATCATAATAAAAATGCTCTACAAATCAGCTCAAAAAATTTAAGTTTGTTACGGTAATAATTTTCTAACATTAATCATAATTTGCGTATGTGATTAGACGAAGGACGCGTTATCTTAAAATATGACCAAACTAAATTGTCCACTATCAAGAGCATTAAGTCCGACTACAGTGCGGCCGTTACGGACGCTATCTAACAAGAAACGACGCACGTAAAAGTCAATTTAATTTCTATGCTAAGCATATTTGCGGAACGACGCCGGCGGTGTTGGCTCTTTAATTAAACTCGTTTGTCTTTTGTTTTTTATAAACACACGCAGAGAAAACGCGCGCGCAAACGCATTAAAAGTAATGTATAGCTAACCCGCGACGCCTGCGTGTTTGTCTGTTTGTACGCGACTTTATGCTCATTAATCATCGTTGGCTAACGCCCGGCCTCCGCGCCGGACTCTAATGGCCGACTGTGACATCAATTCGAAGTTTTTAAAGCTTAGATTTGGCACGAATTGATTTCTTGCTTTGATGTTTACTACGAACACACAAATATACATAAAAATTACTGTTATCAAGACTAACTGACACTCACTAGTCCTATATAGAGAAAATACTAAGAGAGTCTCTCAGCCTACACTTGGTACGAGATATCTTTATTTAGGGACTGCTTTATTAACCAAAAAACACTCATTATGGCAGTTCGATTATTTCTGGTAATCGTCAGTTCAATTATCAGCCTTCGTCTGCCCACTGCTGGACATAGGCCCTCTGGTCTTCCACAGTATGCGTTCCTCCGCAACCAACGACTTCTCGCCCGCATTAAGTCATTCGTCCTAGAGGGAGGGCGCCCCACGCTGGTCCCTACCTGTGACTACTAGCGTCGTCAATTTATAGTAGTAACCTTGTATTCTAGTTTCCTAGTATAAATTGTTGACACTTATTTATAAGTCCTTATATCAGATTAACTTCTAGTAGTTATTGTCAACTAAGATCTGTATTATAATTGAGATCGTACGTGATTAGGTTACAATCGCATCGTGTTGTGTCCGGCTGTATTTATTGTATCATGAATCATTGGAGAAAGACATGATTATAATTTTCATTACAACAAATGTGAGTGTAGACCATGTAATTATATTTTATTCTATTTTATTGTAATTTTGTGATATCACTGTTTTCACTTCATGCTGTCTACCTTTTTTTTTTTGCCTTCGCGCAATGTTATTTTTGTATAATATTTTCTATTCGCGATGACCTGTTATTGGCTTTTTGACAATTGTGTATTTCAATTTAATGACTTTGTATTTGTAAGCTGTTGGTCATCCTTGTAAATAATAAAAAAAAAAAAATTGTGTTAACTTCCATCCGAATTAGGACGATTGTATAACCCACTGTTTATACTAGGACGATAGCTTACCTTTTCTCATCTGTTGTGACCTCGTCACTGTCAAAAAACCGCGCCCAACTTAACCTCATCCAGACATAGACTAATAGCACAGACTCAATAACTTTTAAGAATGTAAAATATACTAGTGTTGTTAAATAGATTACGGTTGCAAAAAGCTACTTTATTTTGGATGACTTTGTATGTCAGTTTTCTTTTGTTTATTTTATTGCTTTATGTCATAAGTAGTTCATATATCAGAACATTTAAAGAAACGATAATTGCAATATTATTTTGGCCATTCGGCCTCCAATCGGAATTGATGTGGCGACCCCGATGATGAAATCTCAACAAACGAAATACTGGTCAATGTCGGACTATTTAGTAAATTGAAACTTTGATACAAGAAAAAAAAAACAATAAAACGAATTGAGAACGTTTTTTTTACGTTACGTTACAAACTTTTACGTACAGATTTTGCGTTTTCTAGAGTTAATACGCAAAGAAGCCTTAAACACCGCCTGCCATATTAATCCCCCTTCATCCCCCTCCCTCCCCCTTGGGGAAAGGGAAGATGTTATATACAAAAAAAAGTTTATATTAAGTACAATTTGTTTTGAAGCGTCAATAGCCTAATGGTCATAGGTTACGGATTACCGATCTAGCGGTCGCGGGTACGAATCCCACCATTTGACTATTATCGTGAACCATATCTTAACACAAGCTTTTTGAAACTCACCAGGAATGGTTACAAGAAATATTAGTAAATCAACAAAAATCTACTAACATTTAAAACAAAAAACAAATATTGTCTCAACTTGAAAGGTACCGTTTTACTTGAAAAAGTGACTGTCACTAATTGGTCGACTTTTATATTATATTTCTAATGATAGCGATATTTTAAAAATTCCATAAGACCTAAGAGAAAATAAAACATTTAAAAATGCATAATTCAAACAGTTGTATGTGTTTATTTATTTTATAGTACATTTTGTATGATAAATATTAACTTCACATCACCTTTCCTCCTCTCACTAAGATCATTTCATCATCTTCACCTGTCTATAACGTTCACCCGTTCGCAATATTTGCAAAGAGATGATAACTTTAACTTCACGTATGAATATATAGAAAGCAGATTCATTGAAAACATTAGTATTCTTGTGTTTAAAACAACAGGACGTATACTGATATACTGGAAGTATAGTATTTGTGGACTATATGTGAAATGCGAGCTCACCTTGCCGGTTTATTATCCTGAAGTCATCTTCTGGCAGCTCTCCCCGGCAGAGGGCGCCGAGCAGGACCAGTGTGGCCACTTTGTATACGACACACATCTTTTTTATATCACTATATCTGTAAAGAAAATGTTTAAATTAATAAAAAAAAGTCACAATCGAGGAGATCTTAAGTCTTCTTAACAGTCGAACTGTACAGAGAAAACTGTGAGTGTGCTGGCATAACCGAGAACTGTACAGTTCGATTGTGCAGTTAAAATATATGTGATGTTTTTCTTATTTATTTTAATGTAATGTTCTAGTTTATGTGATTAGTTTTTTTTTCTTTATTACAAAATTATCGTGAGAATTTCCTTTCTATTTGGTACTTAATTAAATAGCATATATTAATGGTTTATTTATTTAGTCATATAGTAAAGTGAGTTTGCAGACGACTACACCAAACTGGTTTTTAATTAAGTCCTTTAAATTACAATTTGTTTCCGCTAGGATTCATTTGAATCAATTCAGATGTGACTGAACTTTCAAACGGCCGGATTTAATTTCATAAAAAATTGCGTATAATTGAAAGGCATTGAATCATTGACATTAATTAAAAGCGATAGATGACGCTGACAGCTCCTTCGATTATATTATGAGAAATCGAACGTTAATACCAAATTAAACTAACTTAGTCTAACTTACAAAACATTTACCAGATTCCAATCAAATTTCTAAACTATAGACAAACCACACGGGGTGACTAGGCCATAGTCAACCACGCTGGCCCAGTGCGTGTTGGTTGACTTCACACATATCTTTGAATTTATTCGCGGATATGTGCAGGTTGCATCACGATGTTTATCTTCACCGTAAGAGGGTATCGAACCTGGACATTGTCGAGTACGGTCCGGTCCGGTCAAACGCTTAACAACTCCACCGACGCTCAATATCCAGTAAATACCAATATATTATTGACAAAATACTTGTTTATATACATATAAAACATTACCTACAATTATTTCACAATGTCAAATAACTTGACACAATGTTAAAAAAAAAAACAATATGGCGTCTACTCAAATTATATTTTCATTGGAAACTAAGGATAATATCCGCTAGTACAAATGTGCAACTAAATAATACAGTTCTATAGATTTAATACTAGCATCAATTCGTTTGTTACAATCAAAGGCAGGGGTCAACTGGTGTGTACATCCACTCGTCTTAGTAATTAGGCTCAGTGCACTAAATTATTTCGACCCACTTTCAAAATCTTACGGCGACTATATACTGAAAAGTGTTCAACATTTGAACACTTTTCGTTTAGACCATAATATAGCAAGCGTGTTCAATTGAATGCTTAGTGTTCTTTCAATCATTTTAAATGCATCTTGTTATAATTTGTTTAGTTTTTTCCTTGCATTTTCTTCTACGGACAATATTGTCATACGTTAAGGTAACACAAAGACGCAATTGTCTATACAAAAAGTAATTTACATGTCCAGATTCGACCCTCATCAAGTACTAACACTGATTTTCGATTTTCACATACATTCTACTGACGTTCTTACCGTGAAAGAAAACATTGTGTAACTAAACATCTGAGAAGAAATTTAAAGAGATGTGTGAAGTTAATCAATTCGCAAGATGCCCTTGTTGTCAATGGCATGATCTAGGCCTTAAGTTTAATCCTGATGTAGGCATCAAACCCATATATGGTCTGTTGACGAAATATAAACGCGTAAGAAATTTCTATCTTCTAGACTTCTTCAAGAAGTTGGGTGCTTGTAACTGAATCATGGCATACTAATGCGTTCATATCGTAATAAATTATTTTAAATTCGCTTCCGTATGTTCTGTTGCAGGCGCGTCCGAGCTGAAGTGGCCTGTTGTAACGATGATAAGAAGTAACGTTCTAATTCTGAGTTGTTATTAATGCACTCGAAAATCTTTTAATATTATGTCGATGTTACGATTATGTTTGAAAAATTGTTTAACTAAAAAAATAAATCATATTAAATCTATTTAGTAACCATGTAACTGGCTGAATACACGCGTGAAAGACAATTAAAAAATGTAACTATTTAAATCAAGAGCACGTAACTTATAAATCGACGACTAATTGGATCTGAATGAAATTAAAAACAGAGATAAATGCATTATGGAACAGTGCAAAGGTAAATGCATTATATATTATAGGAAAGCATCATCATATACCACTGCTGGACTTAGACCTCAGAGATCGCCACCATTTGTCCTTGGTCATCCTCATCCAGGATACTCGCGCAACCTTCACTAGATCATCAAAGTATCATAAACTCGTAATAAAATTTAAATCTGTTATAAGAATAATTTATTAAAACAAAAGGTTAACAGAAGGCAGCTAACAATATTACAAATTAAATAACTTGGACTCAGTTCAAAGTGATATCTGACCTCAGGGGGCGAGGTCTCCTTTGAAGGCGTGGGCAGGCTGGGAGCCGAGCGAGCCGTTGTTTTCGTTTCCCATGCAGTAACAGGATTAACATTGTTTGACCTCAAGCAGGTAACACCGATCTGACCTCTATGTCAATCACACCGCGCGTTTACCGCCGAGCTTTCATTGAATTTTACTTGGCAACGAGATTCATATTAAAGACTGTCACGGTATTGACCTCGGGGGACACGGGGTTGCTGATTTTCAATTTGCAAGCAAATTAGTAACAATCTGTTTAATTTTATAGTCATTTGAACGATGTTGTTTTCACAATAATATCATTTCCTATGTTATGTTATGTTAGACCGATTACAGTGCAGGTGGAACGTTGTTGGATGTCGGAGGACCGTGTACTGTGGACGGCATTGGGGAAGGCCTATGTCCAGCAGTGGACAGTCAAAGACTGATGCTGATGTGTTATGTATGACAGAACTATGAATGACGTCATGTACAGTTACACACCTTCAGGTTAAAATTGTGAAAACTAAAGATGTGTAATTTTTTTTATGGTTAAACTTTTTTCATGTAATTCAAAGTACAAATACTAAGTAATTTCATATGGATTAAACGATTTATTATATAGTTATTTATGTTTGATAACGTATCGAATAAATTGACCTGTATTGATAAGAGCTGAGTTTACTCAGCGGTAGTAAGTTTCAACTGATTACCCGATATCTTTTATCACCAAGTAATTATAACGAACACTCGAAAACGTACCAAGTAAATATTTTTCACATCGATAACCTCTTGTTAAAGTTCAGTGACAGCGATTTTTTTGAATATAAAAAAAAAGCTTATTAATTCATATTTCCATTAATAATGTATTTATACTATATAGTACCGAAATGATGCGGGTCCCTGGAGTCCAGGATGGACCCGACCGTGTACCATATGATATACAAACCTGAATGTGTTAGAAAATGGACCGACTGCAGTGGAATTTTAAAAAGGGTTTGCACACGAAAAAAAAATTTCATCTTTTTAAAATTTATGATAGCTTTTAAGTTACAAATGTAATATAGAAACACTGATAAGGACCAATTATTGGTGTTACAAGAAAAATACTGAGTCAGTATTTTTTGTGCAAAAGTCTTTGCAAATATCATCATCATCATCATCATTATCAACCTAATGTAGTCCACTGCTGGACGTAGGCCTCCCCCATCGACTGCCACGATAACCGGTCCTGCGCCGCCCGCATCCA
>JAODUI010016982.1:0-13921 GCA_027563995.1 Papilio gigon | reverse complement strand
AAAATAGTTTTAATTTACATTCAATAAATTGTCATTACAATTATCGTGACTTCGTGAACGTTTAATAGTTTTTTTTTTAATTTAATCGTATTTCTTTATGACAAAAATTCTTTATTTATCCATTATCTGTTAGTATTTAGTAACCGATTCTATAATCATAAAAGCCCTTAACAACAAGAGGAAGACTGTTTATAAAGAAATTTCGGCTGAAAAACAAACGCCTATAGAAAGGTCTACAGTAGAATTAATGTACAGAATTGAGCGAAGGAGCTATCTGGAAAAACATTTCTGGTTAAGATATGATAAAAACCACATGTTGAATCAAGAAATGTCTTATTTTATTTAATCTTAGTTTGACGTTTTTGTATAAATATTAATTGAAAATTAAACTCTGAGCTGTTAACTATTAATTAACTTAACTCTTTAGATCAAAAAGATTACTGTTATGTGCAATATAAAATGAAATAGATTTTTCAAAAATAATAATAAACGAATACGAACACTAAAGATATCGAAAAGAATGTGACAACGACTCAAATTTAAAAATAAAAAACTTCTTTTTCTTGACGGTCTTTTTGGCGCGCCTATCGAAACTCTTTGGACAAAACAATAGGTCACTAAATTTTAACGTTGATAAACTTTCCATATACTGAATAATCAGGCATCGATGTTTATTTGTTCATTCGTAGGAATCTTAATCCGTTTTCGACGCAATATTGTACAGTATATATAGAGTGGCTACTAGTCTGTTACTAGGCTCGATTGATTCATAATTTGATTACGGAAAGATTTGGAACTGTTTACAAGGATAAGAAATGATCGTCGTATGTGTTCCAAAAAAGGCTTAGAATGTCACTTTCTGCGTATTATAGCGTATCGTAAAGCTGTTTAAAATCGAGGAGAAAAACACAATTAATTGTCTCATTTATTCTTTATTATCAATTATAATAATTTATCTGTTAAATATTCATATATTCTTTCCTTTCTCTTTATAGAGTAATTTATATTTTAAGCAATGCGGTTTAATTGGATATTAAAATCCTTCATTTAAATTTTACGTTTTTAACTGGAGACTACGCACGGGCACTTTAAGCAATTGATAACAGTGTTCTGCTTTATGCCACCTTCATCATAGACAGATGACAATCTGATATCGCTGTCATGTTACGTAAAACATTCAGTGAAGTTAGGACAATATAGGTAAGGAATTATAATGAAATGAATTGTTGTGGCAAAATCGTTTATTTCCTTATATCTCAGGCAACATTAATTGTTTATAATCCGACATTTCCTGCAACAAACGTATATTTTCATAATAAGTAAATGAAAAATATTTTTGTAACATCCTTTATAGTAACTTCAGATCAACCTTCAAAACTTCAAACCTATTTTTACTACGAATAATAAATGTATAATAACCTTTTTGTTATTAACCTTCGCAGCCCTGAAAAAAATATACATTTTTATTTATTTTACTCAAAATCAACATATTATTATACAGTTTTAATCTTACCTGTACTGAGAACCAGTTAAGGTTCTGGAAATAAACAAAAAAATATAAATTTGGTATATATTTTACAAACATATTGAACGTTAATATTTTTTTTAACTTACCAGGCCACACTTCTCATCTGTTACTGTGGACGGAAAATAATATTTAGAAAAGGTAATTTAATAAACCAATAGAAAATTTCGTTAATATTGAGTTATTTATTTATAATAATCTATCTTATTAAATCACATTTTTCTTACGTGATTCATCTGAAAAATAAAACATAATTATTTTTTTTTGTTAATTAAATTAAGATTATTAAAAACAATTATAAACTACTGCTTTTTAATGTGTGACGTAAATTCTAATGTATTTACAACTTCTTAAACTTTCTTAAATTTTGATAGACGCGTTTGTTTACATTCTTACCTCCTATTAGCGGTGCTGAAATAAATTTATAGTTCATTAGATGTTCTTAATATCATATAAATTAAAAACCGTAGTTGGAATATATTTCCTCGGTGTTATCATTTTACAATACAAAATTATTTCTTGTTTAGACGTAAAACTTTATTAACAAAGTAGATTTTTAGAGTACAAATCGATAAAATAATATATTAGAAAATAATATATAGACAACTTACCACACCTTACAAAAGAAGAAAATAGCAACGTAAGTAAAGTAATAAATATTATATTGGACAAAACACTTGACGTGTACATATTGGATAATAAATATAGCAACAAAACTAAAATCCGAAGAATTCTTACTTATATATCCTTCGACTTTCAACTTTTTATAGTGTACTAACTAGTGCGCGTGATTACGGCCGCGTGAAAATGAAAAGCATCACGAAGTTATACAGTATCATTGGAAAACAAACATGAAAAGTAGCCTATATTCCAGATTGCATTGAATCAATGCTTTAAATTTTATCTTACGACAGTCAAGACGCAACGGATAAACTCGCTTTAAGGACGATAAACGCGCTGGAGAAAATTCCGGTATACAACACGCAAATGGTCATTAGAAATAGAGACGCAGCCATTCTGAAGGGGTTAGCGCAAATCGCGAAAACCCAAGAGTGAAAGGAGAAAAAAACAAAAAGGAAGACGTTGAAGAACGAAATAAACATATGAAGAAAAATTGTTACGCAAATAAGAGATCGGTCCACGAGACTGTAGGTGTAAAAAATGTTTCGTAAAAAAATATATTTTAATTCGTGTACCCATTTTGAATTTACGTTTCAACAAACATTAATTCAAACTTAATTTATAATAATGAGATTCTTAAACTAACGTGACTTAATAAATCAATTTCTATAGTATTTATCAGAATTCCGTGTCAATTAAAATAATTCCGAGAGTTATTGAATCCAGTGTATACCTACCTTCAGTAGCATTTGAGCTCGCATTTTAACCGCAATGTGTTTCGGTAATCTAATGAAGAACACGCTAGTATTTTACAATCTTTTTATTTAGTTTTTTTATTAATTAAAATAGGTGTTAAAGAAGTAGAGTTACTATAACTAGCTTTTATCGAATCATCATCTCCCTTGTCTTATTCCACGCAGATAGTTTAGCGCACCTTCTCTTCGTTCTTTCTCATTACCTTCTTTATCATATAAACCTTCACACGTTCCATCTATCTGTTCAAATTTCTGTTGTTACTTCATAGAATAGTGTGACAATTATAATCTAGTAAGAATTAAAGCTATGTTCAATTCATTAGCAAAGATTAAATAGCATGCATTATAATTTTAGGTTAATCTGTTGTCCAATCCAAAACTTGCTACAACGAGGCTGCAACCTGTATAAATGAGCTGTTTTATATTGTAAAAAAATGTATCAGTGTTGCAGTTACTGAATAATGTTATTTAAGGTTACGATAAGTTCTTGTGTAGTCATTACTGTCTTTGAAGTAATTGTTACTTCATAGTGTATTTGATGAAAATAAAAAACCCTTTTGTTTTATCAAAAAATGTTTTATTTCGTAATTGTCGTTGAGTTCAAAATGTGTTTAAAAAAAATCTTTTTTAAAATTGAATACCCTTTGAACAATGTAATTTTTTTCAAAAGATGTATTATATTATATATTCACTGATTGAGACTTGAAATTTTGCATATAGATTTGTCTGTATGGTGGCGAGCTCTAACAAAGGAACTGTCGGAATTTATTTTAAAAAAATACGTTGTCGATTGATTCCATTTAATAAAGATATAGTTAACAAAAAAAATAGTAAATATTGGATCAAATGTCTCGATAATAACCTATTCAGATACAATAATAAAGCAACATGTGTTTGCTATTTTGGCTGACTATAGTGTATTAACGTTACAAAAGAGGGCGCTGTTATTAGTTTCATTCATTCATTTGTTTATGACCAACAGTCGGTAGAATATTTTTCTCGTAGTATAAATATGAACAATGCTAAGCAAATATAAGTACACAAAATATTAATATTACGGAAAATAAAATAAAGAAAAAACATTCTTGCTTAATTTCTTTTATTTCTAAATAACGGGCATATTCATTATAGCTGCCATGCTGTCATCCTGAAAAAATACGATGACCATTAAGATAAGAAGTTTAATATGTTTAGATAATTAAACATTGGCATTGTCGTTTACAAAAGTACCTACTCATTTGTTCTGTAATCCTTTTGGCTTTTATTATATCTAGCTTTTACATTTCTGTAATGAAAGTAAATAATTTAAAACTATACAATTAATGAAACTGGAGTGGCTTTTTGAAATGTAGTATGAACACGATATAATTGCTATGGTTATAACAAAAAAAAATTGTCTATCCGCAAGTCGGCGTTTGTTCCGTTTAATATCAGAAACGGCTAGACCGATGTTGATAGGACTTTTTCGAATGATCATTCATATATGCAGATGTAAATTATGATGTTTTTTATTTCTACACTAAGGACTACTATGCTCATTTTTTAAATTATTAATGAAATACTTACGACATTTACTAAAATATTAATACTCTAAAAAAAATGAAAGAATTGTATTATTAAAAATATAGATAATGAAAAATTTGATACTATTATTTAATCACTTACCGGTCCGCAGTGATCTTTAGTTACTGTAATTTTTATTAAACAGTGATCAATACTTAATCGATGTTGTGATAGGAAACTTTTAACGGCAATAAAAAATTGAATACGTACTTGTTGGTAGAAAAGGAACTGAAAATAAAACGTATATGTATTTTTTATTACCTCGTCATCAGCTTACTATATGTCACCACTGAGCGACTCAGAGCCTACTCTATCATTAGGGATGACAAGGCCATAGTAAACCACGCTGGTCCAGTGCGTGTTGGTTGACTTCACATATCTTTGAATTTCTTCTGCGATATGTGCAGGTTGTATCCCGATGTTTTTCTTCACCGTATGAGCGAAAATGGAAAAACACATTGGTACATGGCGGGGATCGAACCTGGACAATATCGACTACGGTTGGGTCCGGTCAAGCGCTTATCAACTGCGCCACCAACGCTCACTTTTTCGCTTCGCTTTGCACAACTCGCTTTTTTATTACATTAACGAAATAATATTAACTTTCCAAATGTATCAAAAATCAATTACTTACTTGGAAATTCGCTGGAGTCTGTAAAATTATTATTTTTGGTTAAACAATTGACTAGTAGGTTATCTGCACGTATTGGGTTTCCGACCTGTGCTAATGTTTTTTAGATTTTCGAATACCATATGTGCATTTATCCCACGTTATTATCGTAAAGGATAACATCGTGATGCAAACTGCATGGCAAAGAAATTGAAAGATACGCGGGAGGACAACCCGCACTGGGTCAGCATGGCTGACTATGGTGTAGTCCGAACTAATATAGAATAGGCTTTGAGCCCCTCAGTGCAAACATATAATGAGATGATGATGATAAGATTACCAAATGCAATCATAATTGTATCAGTGTTGTAGGGACACCTCTATACCTCTATACCTCATAGGTTTTGATTTATTCGCACTGTGTTCAAAGAGAAATTTGTATTTATTATTAAACCTTTACTCACTATGATTGCTGGGAGCTGAAAATTAATTGATAGTTGTCAAATAATCAGTATTGCTTTAAACTTAATCATTTGTGTAAGAGTTTGTAATATTGGTATAAGTTTAAATAATTAATTCCATTGCAGTCGCGTAAGCTGACAATAAATTGACCAATTTTTATGTGTATTTTCAAATGTTAAAAATAGTGTCTATATATATCTATATAGTCTATAATCTTGTAGTGTCGGTCGAACTTTTGGTTGACGACTGTTACAAACCCACTTACTTGGAAATTCGACTGTTGCTGAAAACCAATAAAACTTATTTAGCGTTTTTAAGTAATCTGAAACACACTCACAGTCAACACTCATGAAATTATATATGTAAGGATTATCTAATTATTACTAATATTAGAGAGAAAGTTCAGATGGATGGATGATTGTTGACACATAACTCCGAAACAGCTGAACGGGTCTGGATGAAATGTAACACAGATATAGATTAATGTCTAGTAAAGGGCATAGGCTACTTATATATTTGTTTTAATTCCTCGACGACGGTGTTGTTAGCAAATGCTTATACAAATATAAAACTATAGTTACATGATTAAAACTTCTCATATATAAAAAGGCAATATTTACTTATAGGTGCTGAAACAAAACGAAACGATTTAAAACAGTTTTTACCATCTTCCAACTCATTTAATCAAATTTGTGAATAAGTTGAGATAACCTGATATTTACCAGATAAAGAGTCCATTGCAAAATACATTACAGTTAAAGTTAGCATAAAATGTGTCATTTTCTTCATTTTTATGTCGGTCAATACGTTTGTTTCACTTTCCTACACTCATTGATACACTTTTATAATAATAAATAGTTTAAAGTATAATAATACCTAATAAACATTTTTCATGATGTCAGTGACGCACAACTGCGATGTTTTCGTGACAACCTACAAATTATCTAACGTATTAATGAACGTATATAAAAAAAGAAAATAATACATAAACATTTATATTGCGACAGTAAACATAAAAAAACACACTGTATATTAAAGTATTTACGACTCTTCAATTTACATTTTTCTAATATTTTAAAAGAGTTTAAAAATTTCACACAACTTGTCTCTCCTTAAGACGTCTTTAAAACATCAATTACAGTCTCAAATATGGATGAAATCGAAAATACATAACACTGGCCCAAACCAAAAGCGTAAGCCATAAAAAGAAATGTAACTTATTTGAATTTGGAACTATTTCACATTTTTAAAAGAGCCGTTGCTCCTTAAGAAGACGTCATTAAAACACTTTTAGCATAAAGTAACGGAAGAACTCCACTGCATTTACACTTATATTGCTATCTCTTACATTCTCTTTGTAACAGCAAAAGACAACAATATGTCTCTACATAAGTAACTCACCCATCGAAACTGATAAGGCGTAATAATGTGGTCATTAAAATGTTTCTGTACAAATACAAATGAAGACCGTTATCCCCTCTCTCCTGTAGGTGACGCTATAACACAAACAATTTTGCCTGTAAGTTGGTACACATAGGGTTGCTGTACTGTAAATTAACTGACGCTTTAGAAATGACTGTCGTTCATATAATTAATTTCAAGAAATAACCAAGGTTTCTGAATAAATATGACCGGACTCTAACTACGTCTGTCTACTACATTGTCCTTGCCTGCGTTCGTTAATTATTTATGCCTATTGCATCCATTTTAAAGACTGATAACTGCCGCTCTGTTGTACTTCTGAGATTTCCACAGGTTTTGTATGAATAAGGTTGTCTTAAAATTAAACTAAAAAAATAATACGTTTTGTAATTATTTAATAATTAAAAGTTGATGCGCTGTAGAGGCCAGTTTCTTTATTCAATAAATGTATTCCGTTATCTGCAGATCTGAAAAGCATGATATTTTTAAAGGCTTGATTTAAATGTTACTAATAATAAACTAATAAAATTCAACGTTTATTTAGATAGATGTTTGTGATCTGGATGAAAATCGGCGCAGATATATTACACTATTTATTATAATTTATAAATCCTGTTCATACAATTTTTATTTATGTCTTGAAGTAAAACTTACCATTAATCACATATCTAAAATTTAAAGAAGTAATAATTTTATAAAAACATTTTAAATTATTCTTAATTCCGTAGTATGTATAAATATACATAAAGTATTCCAATACTTCAAATGATTTACACGTTCGCTGCCGCGCCAATGTTTGCGTGCTTTCCGTCCCTGTGATACGAGGTGTTATCGACCCGCTCCGTGACTAGATGTTAGTACGACACGGGGTCCATTAGACCCCACCTTCTTTAACAAAATTATGCCCTTCGCACCACAAGGAAGTACACGTTTTTTCCTTGCGGCAACACAGGGAAGTTGCATTAGGGATGATTTACACCTCGTTTCGCATCGAACGTCTTAAGTGACTAAAGCCAGCCAAAATTACTTGAATATGTATTGAACAACGAATTTAATGTAATTCTGAATTAAAAAAAAAAAACTACACGTAGCACTTACCTGATATGAAAATATGTTTATACCCTGTAAAAATTAATTAAAGAAAAAAATACTTTACAATAGTTCTTTTCACTCAAAATTGGTTAAGTATCTGCTTAACAAAATGCTAGATGCTTGAACTGTGCTTCGATCCTGTATTGTGCTCTCATATTACTCTATCATAGAAGTTGAAAGGTTTTTGGAAGACGATATTAACTCGCAAATGTTATCAATGCTTATTTTTTTTAATGTTTTTTTTTAATAAATCATACAGCACTTACCGGAGTGCATCTTCTACGAACTATATCTACAAGTAATTGTAAGTATTATAGACTTGCTTTTAATTAAGAAGCACCAATAGTCTAATGGTTAAAGGTATGAGCTACCGATCTGGCGGTCATGGGTTCGAATGCCGCCATTGAACTATTGTGAACCATATCTTACCACAAGCGTTTTTAAACTTATAAGGAATGGTTACAAGAAATATTAGTGAATTAACAAAAGTTTACTGATATTTATATAAAAATTATATTAAAAGAAAGTTAAACTGTACTTACTAATAGTGCCAGGTGGATCTTGAAAATATATATTTTTATGTTTCATAAAAAACGTTAATCGATTTTACCAAAATGTCAATATTATCACTCGTTCAACTATTCATTTAATATCTATTCAAAGTATTATAGATATGTAATAAACTTACCCTCGAATACTGAAAAAATAGCCAATAATAATAATAATAACTACAATATAATACTAATACTTATGTTAGTTTTAATTTTATTGTATTAATATTAACATTTATTGTATTATAAACAGCCAGACGGAGACAAAATATTTAAACACCCAAAATAATAATAATTTTTTATTATACCAAAGTACAAGACAAGTTCGGAAGACCCTTGGCTCCCAATATACCTTGCTTCAGGAGCCAACCCCTTCTCCTTGTTACATTATGTTTTATTACATCAGTGGAATAATACCAGTACATTATTCATTACGACAAAAATGTAAAATAGTAACAAAACATAATCTCAGTTTATATTACCTTCTTCAGAAGCTAACAAGAAAAAAAAATATATTATCAAAAGCTTTTTAAACACTACAAGTCAAGTGTTATTAACAATATTATAAAATGTACTTACAAAAGGACGTATCATCATCAACTATAAAAGAAAAAAAAATATTTTGAAATAAATATTTAATGAAGTCGAAGAATATTTAATATCTCATAAAAATAAATTCAAAAATATTTGATGCATTCCCAGAATTGATGTATTTTACGCATTAAAATTTACAAAATATCAAATGGACAAACGATGGGGAATCCTGGAATGGCGGCTTCGGACAGGTCGACGTAGCTTGGGTAGGCCTCCCGCAACATGGACCGCTGATCTGGTTAAGTTTGCGGGAGCATCCTGGATGGGGGCGGTTGAGGACCGATCGTCGTGGCGATCTTTGGGGGAGGCCTACGCTCAGTAGTGGGCGACATGTGGCTCATACGATGATGATGATGATAAATATCAAATACACAAAGGTTATTTAAGTAAACATAATTAGTACAAACTTACAAGGAAAGTCAAATGCATCCGTGTTTATAATCATACAAGTCAGTAGTATAAAATAAAAGATCATTTTGTCATTTATTTCTACTACAATACAATAAAATACGTTCACTTCATGAGAATTGTGTTGAAGTACTAAAATTGTCATTAAAAATTATCTACAATTCTTTTAAGTCGTGGAAATAATATACATTCTTTCGTTAAGTAAATTCAAGTTTTGGCCGCCGCGAGCATGACATGTTACGCTATACGGCTTTAAAAAATTTCGTATAGGTGTAGAGCATTGTTTGGAAGGTATCGACTGCTCATTACATTTTTTTTTATTTCCTCTAGAATGAAATCTTAAGTGACAGTCTTGTTGACACTAGTCTTCGAATAAAAGATCAATCTGTCACAAGAATTTTTCTATTCTTTCGTGACACTTTGTACATGTTAAAAATTTACATTGTTCCATACAATGAAATGTAAAAAATGTTCGACTACATTTTGCACTTGAATTGTATAGTTTATTCCAAATTTGAAACTTCATTCACTTAAAGTTTTCAAGTAACAAAAGTAAGCGGGATAATTTCAATCGTGTATTTTAAAGTTTAAATTACCTGCATTCTAAATTACAAGAAATGTTTTACTTACTAGTTTTAATCCGTATTAACTTATATAATTTTACCATAAATGGTACAAATTAAAAAGCGTATTAAACTCACCCTTAACAAACCTGGTGGTAATTATAAAATATTAATAAAAAAATATTATAACAGCAATTTTTTTTTCTATTTTAAAGTCCAGGATTGAGTGGAGATGGCGCGAATTCGAGAAAATTGTTTTTTTATAGTCCAAATCCAAGGGCCACCTCTGGTCCCTGGCTCACTCTATTTAGTTGCTAGCTTCCTCTGTATACTGTAGTCATTTATTTCATTTATAATAAAAAATAAGGTAAGTAAAACTTACTTGATACTTAAAGAAGTTGAAATTCTACAAATAGAACACAATGTTTTGTTATTTATGTAATTTCATTCAAAAGAAGGGCGTCGAGATATCAAGATTGTCGCTGTCCAGAAGTTAGGTACTTGAATTGTAATCTACAGGTCCTGTATTTGATCATTGCCATGTATCAATGTGTTTTTTTCAATTTTCGAATTTCATTTTATTCGACGAATATACTGTTAAGAACTACATCACGGTGCAACCTGCTCTTATATGCAAAGAAATTCAAGGACATGTGATGTCAACCAACCCGCAATAATCTAGTGTGCTTGACTATAGCCTGATCACCCCTAATATAATCTAGGCTCCGAGTCCTTTAGTGCGGAAATATGGTGAGCTGATAATGATATTCGTAAGAAATTACATAACAGAAAATTTAATATAAAGGTTTATATTAACCCAAAATGACAAACTTGAGAATAAAGTTACTTTTATGAATGAGTAATTGCTAAAATTTCTTATTTTACTTACGCCTCCACATTCCTTTTTCACTGTTTCTATAAAGAACATAATAAATTATTGCCACATGTTTTAGTTAACTTACAATTATTTTTTTTAAATTTTAAGTAGATTTTTGTAAATTTTCATTTAACATTTCTTGCAACCATTCCAGGTAAGCTTGAAAAAGCTTGTATTGGCAATGGTTCACGACATGGTCGAATGGTGGGATTCGAACCCACGACCGCTAGATCGGTAGTCTATACCCAAATCCATTAGGCTATTGGCGCTTCGAAGATATCTTCGATTCGGTTAAAATTCTAGATAACACATTGATAATTTTTCATTTTATTTATAGATAGATCAATAAAATTGACTTACTGACGTATGTGGGTGGTCCTTTACGTAAATAAAATAATAGATAATATAAAACATAATACAAAATAAAACTTTAAACTGATAAGTAATAACTACTTACCTCCGTCGACCGGATTTATTACTGGAAATTTAAAGATCGACATATTACAATTGTACTGATTTTTTGTCTTTGAAGTAGAAACTGATACCATCATATTAAAATAAACGCTCTGTGTATATCATTCCATTCAAGCGAGCGATTCCAGCACTGCATTATAACTGGAAAAAGGTAAACTGGCACTGGAATATACAGTTTACATCCCAGCATAGGTTTACATACTTCCAGCGATAATCCAGCGCAAGATTCGTTCACTTGATTGGAATAATGTAAACTGTGTTATATACTTACATAATAAAATGACGTCTTTTTTTTAATAAATGAAACTTACCTTTGTACTCTAAAAAGATAAATTACAAATTATTGCCTTATTCTAGTAAGTTTTTAGACATATTTGTTATCAAAGTAGAACTAATTATTCCTACCAACAGTAGAAACCGAATCTGAAATTATTCATGAAATTAAAATTTATCAAATTAATATTTAAAACTAAAACAAAGCTTAAATTTTCTTCACTTATACAATTAAATAAATAGTCACATAAAACTCACAGGCTTGAGTAACTGTTAATAGTAATGTTGCAAATATCGCTAACAGCAGAATCTTCGAAAACATTTTAAGAAAAAGTAACTATAACTAATAACAACTTGATAAAAAATAACTAACCAATACCAACTACAATAATACACGTAAGTAATTTATCAATTTTTATACCAAAATCGTGACGATTAAACATGAAAGAAGACGCAACAGCGAACTTATTTTTTAATTTGCAAAAAAAACAAAATAACATTGTTAAAAAACTTTATTCTAATTAAGATTACTAATTACGAAATATTCAAGTTCATATCTTAAACTCCTTTATTTAAGTATATCTATTTTTATTACATCATTTAAAGCTGAACCCGTCGTTTTACCAAGTTTTTAAAAAACGAATCTATCTCTACTTAACTTTTGTTATTTTGTGCAAAACGGGATTGTATCAAGCTTTAAGCACGGGCAGGTCGACGCAGCGTGGGTGGGCCGCCCGCAAATTGAAGCAATGGTCAGGTCAAGTTTGCGGGAGCATCCTGGATGAGGGCAGCCAAGCACCAATCGTCGTGGCGATCTTTGGAAGAGGCCTACGGTCAGCCGTGGGCGAGGTGTGACATTAAGCTTTATGTTTTTTTAGTTGTATTTTTTATCGCGCTGCGAATGTACAAAAATTGTGTATGTATTTTTTAATTAGTTTTAGTTCTGGGAATGGGCATGGCACGTATCCTTGTTGGGAGCGGGCGTGATAGTTTCGTCGGAAAAGTTTTTAGTTCAGATTATTTTCCATTATTATTAATAATAAAGATCTGATACAATTGTAGGGTTCACATTGTCGTTTTGCTTGATTACTTTTGTTCAATATAAAAATGGGTCCTTAAAAAACTCTCGCTGGATCGGAAAGCTCGTGGGTTTCTTTGAGGTGGGCATTCAGTGCTGGTTGCCTATCTGTCACATTCATCGTTTGAGTATAGAGTTGCTTAAGTGACATTGCAGTAGTTTATAATTACTGATTTCAGCTAACGGGGAGCTTGCATGTCAACAATACTTGCTTGCTGCTTATTTTATGTCAATGAGTCGACTGCCACTCGAAACAGTAAACGGAGCATTTATGGAGTACATCATTTTAATTTGTTTAATTGCATCCTTTTATGTAACGCGCGAGAAACATCAATCGCCTAATGGTTAAGAGTACGGCTACTAATCTAGTGGTCGTTGGTTCGAATCCCGCTTCTCGATTATTGTTATGCACCATATCCTGACACCAGCTTGTTCAAGCTTACCAGGAATGGTTAAAAAAATGTTACTGAATTAACAAAAATCTAAAAACATTTTATTTAAAAAAAAACCGCGTAGTTGAACATTAATTGGACTGCAGACTGAAGAACCTCTTTTCAGACAAACATTTACCAAATTCATTAATTTTGTATTATAATTTGTTGGTTTGACATATTACAATCGTCAAACTTAAGTAGTAATACCTTGATAAACATTGCTCTTAGTGTTACTGCTAGAATGTAATACATGTAACATATATAGGTAGGCAGCAATTACAAATGTGTTTAGCACAAACAAGTATCAACTCGTCGTTGAATTCCTTTTAATCTCAATTATGTTCATAGATTTTGTTAACGTTATTTGTGATGTTTATATTTAAATCGATTTTATTTGCTGTTAATGCCTCGGTTACATATTTAAGTAACCTATTTGTCCAATCAGGCCAAGTTAGCTATTAACACTAGCGAATTAACATATGTTAGGAAAAAAGGAAATTATGTATTATATATGCGGACGGCAGGAAGTCGTTGGATGCGGCAGGCGGAGGACCGCATACTGTGGAAGGCATTGGGAAAGGCCTATGTCCAACAGTGGGCAGACAAGGGCTGTTGATGA
>JAODUI010016981.1:0-13979 GCA_027563995.1 Papilio gigon | reverse complement strand
ATCAAAGCTTATACAAAATCTTAACGTAAAGAGACGAAAGGCGGTTTGTTTTGGCGCTCATCTGCTCAGTATTAAAGGATAAGCCGTGATATTACGCCGGGGACAGAGCTACAGAGGGACCACGTACGTTTTATCTAAAGACGACGGCTTTTAGAACGCCAGATCGCAATTATGATAAGGTTAGGTTGGTTGTTGTTGAAAGAAAACTCTTATAGTTTATTTGAATGGCTCCGTTCCGATTTATGTCAGACTTTATGAGGGGCCCGATGGAAAATGTTGCAAGTCAAATCTTACTATATTTATTGGTAACTAATGAAACAGTTGAACCTAGATTTAAGACCAGATCATACAATAAGAAAACAAAATAGTAAGTATAGTTATATGTAGATTTAGATATCTATAGATAAGTATTACCTAAGATATAATAATAAGTAATAAAATCTGTTAGTAGTTCTTGTTACATATGTAGGCGTGTAATGAATGCGCGTTAAGAAACGGCTGCTGCGCCTGCCGTCACGAGACAGTCGTGCGAATAAACAGTCTGAACTAAGCCAACGGTCTTATCATTACTCACTATACATAACAGTTCTTCGTAATGACAAACTTCCATACATTTAAACTTTCACATTATTTTTAGTAACATTATTAAACTTATACGTGGATGCTTATTATTTTACGTAACGTGATATAGGTTGATCTATGAAATAGGTTTAGCTGATTTTCAAACAATTCTTTTGTATCTATTAGTAGATTTTTATTAATTAACTAATATTTTTTATAATCCATCCTGGTAAACGACTTCTGTCGATCGAAACTAGTCGGTACCGTCACTGACTTACACGTGAGTTAAGTTATTTTTGTAAGTAGCATTGTGAAATGGCTCACGAAAGTTTTAATAATTACATTCTTGGTAAGTTTGAAAAAGCTTTTACACTAGTATATTCTACATTCTTAAAAATTACTGAATCTGTGCTATTAACAGGTCAATGAGGTAACTTGTGGCATGTCTTTGACTGATAGAGTTATAAGATACAATTGTTGTAAAGTAAAATATAGTTTCAAATGTCAATCTATAGTCACAAAATAAATTAATTACTGAAAATAAACGAAATACTGAAAAGAATCTATTCTCTTTGTTAAGTAACAATATAGCTGCATGCAACGTAACGAAGTTTAAACGAGATTTCGTTCATTAGAACTACAAAAGAAATAAAAGACGAACGTTATTTGCCAGAGTTTTTTATTTAACTTGAAAATTAAATGATTTGTTGTTAACGAACTAAGTAATTTGGCAATGATACAAGGCGCCATAGACGAAAGGAGTTTGTTATGTATGTGTTTGTATTAATGATAGTATTCAGGGAGGTTCTACTGCGAAAATATCCATCCAAAATATACTGCTTGCCCTTTTATTTTATAAGGGAGTGAGCGGGATGATGGTCCGGAGTTTTCAGCAGTGGACTCGTGCTGAAAAAAAAAATTTTTTGCGTTCTTAATTTAAATCGAGAATTTGCATAGATTGCTTCACTCGTAAAACGTCTTTGAATTTGAAGCATAAAGTAAAAATAATAGAAAATGTAATGAATAAAAGAAAATATGTATTTTTTTTCAATTCCAATACAATTTATTGAATGTGATTTATTTTACGATTTTTGATTTCTTTATTCGTCCTTTGATCTTCTGTTAAATTTAATGGAAAAACATCGAAACATGAAGGTACTATGCATTATAAAAAACACGTAATATTTATCTTCTACCTAAAGTCTATTTTACCATATATAGTTTTTTTTTTTATTAAAAACTGTTAAGGGGAACTGATAACCAAACCAGTACGACTTAGGGTCTTTCAAGAAACGAGCGTATCTCTCACAAAGGCAACACATCTGCTCCTCTAGCGTTACGCATGTTCATTGGTGTCGACGACCACGTTTGTAATCCCAACGTTCATTTGCCCCCTTCCCATATAAAAAATAATAATAATCTGATAGTTATAACATGATCTGCAACAGAACAAATTGGATTGAAAATTTCTATTTGCAAATGGATTTTACTGATCCAAATATATTGCATCAAAAGTTTTCATTCATATGTCGAAATAAAAACTAATAAAATTTTAACATAAAGTAAATCAAATTTAAAATAAAGTTTGCAACACACAGCCGTGAAATTGAAATCGAAGGAAAACGTGCAATAAACAAATGAATACAAATTTAAAATGCAACGTTTAGGCAATTTTTTTTTTATAAAACATTGGCAAGTATTTGTCAGTTTGCCAATATTTCTTTTACCGCTCCAATCCGCACTACACACACACTCACCCTTCAATCGCGCACCCACACTTACACATTCACACTCCCAACAAATAACACTGACGCAAGCTTACAAACACACGAAACATGGACAGCAGTTGCACATGCTATAATTTGTTCGTCGCACAGTTTTTCACTATGACAGGCCCCGTCGCTCATCCTATCTGTATGTATATGTTTGTAATAATAAATAAATAAATAAAAATGAGCTTTACGCTCTTACTCTAGCATATGGTTTGCGATAATAATGGAATGGTGGGATTGGAACTTTGGACCACGTGATCCGAAATGCTTACCGATATGTGCAGGTTGCATCTCGATGTTTTCCTTAACCGTAAGAGCGTCGGATAATGTACGTCGCACATCGAAAATGGGAAAACACATTGGTTGGGATCGAACCTGGACAATGTCGAGTACGGTTAAACACTTAACAACTACGCCATCGACGCTCCTTATTATTATATATTGTTATATTATATTAATAAGTTACTATGTCTTGTATAATTTAATGCATAATTACATTAATAAGTTTTTTTAAGAGTATTCAAGTTAATGTAAAAAAAAATGAAGCCCTAGGGTTCGCCTATTATTCACAACGTAATGAGTCGAACTGAACTTAATTCCCTTTGGCACGATAGCGAAATGTTGAAGATTAATTAGGCTTTGTTCAGGCGGTTGTTATTTGCTTTCATTGAAAAATATAAACAATAAGTTTTTTATATTATTTTTAATTACAATTTAATTTGTGAAAATTAGATGTTGCTTTTTGGGAGGGTTGTTTTTCCCTTATCTTAAATTAAAACATAACGTAGTTTGATAAGAATGTTCATACATATGATTTGTTCAAACTAATTATAATGAGAATTTTTTATTACGAAAAATGTAATAAAATGTACCGGCAAGTTATACGTTCTTTTTTATTGGTATAGTTGTAGCGCCAATAGCCTAATGGTTAAAGGTACTGACTACCGATCTAGTGATTGAGAGTTCGAATTTCGCCATTCAACTATTGTCGTGGACCATATCCTATTACAAGACTTTTCAAGCTTAAGAGGACTGGTCACAAAAAACATTAGTCAAATAACAAAAATCTGCTTATATTAAAATAAAATGTGTTATTTCGCTTCGCTTTTTTATGCTATAAGGTACATGCTTCGATCTTAGTGCTACGAGATACATGCTACGAGCTTAAACGATACGTTAAACGTAGATTAGTGTAGATATATAACCTACGAGCCTCTCCAACTATTCATAAATACTAAAATAAGTATTATAAAAAAATTATGACACCTAAAAGAAGATAATATATTTCATGAATAAATCATTGTCGGCGTCAGTAGGCGGCGTAACGGACTCATCAATATAAATGTTCAAATATTTTTCATATTTAAATAACCAAGAAGCGTCCATAGCCTAATGATTGTACCGATCTAGCGAACGTAGGTTCGAATCCCGCTGTTAGGCTATTGTAAATCATATCCTAACACAAACTTTTTCAAGCATACTTGGAATGGTTACAAGAAATATTAGTAAATAAACTAAAGTGTACTAACCAGCCAAACCTATTTCTCAGAACTCGTTATATTTCGTAAAATAATTGAGATTTACGTGTACGTGGATGACGTGTAGCTGATATCAGCCACACGTCGCCCACTGCTGAGCGTAGCCCTCCCCCAAACATCGCCACGACCATCGGTCCTCAAGTTGATGGTAGTCTGACAAATTCATACATAAGACGCGACGCGTCAGTGTCGGGGGCGGGTACTATGCAATCATTTTAGAACTACAGTTAAATTCGTTATCTGGCCATCTGCTGCTGCATTTAGTCGTTTATAAAAATTACTAAATATGTGCCTAGTACTATAATAAAAATCTTACTAATTTTATAAAGCTAAAAGTTTTCAATGTATGGATAGTCGGTTGTCATTACGCTAAACATCCTATCTCCAAAACAGTAAAAAGAATTTCGTTAAAAGTTGGCATTGATATCGAAAATTGACTAAAATAATTCACGGCTACAATCTAGTAATTATTATCTTTACGAAAAATTAGATTGATGTATGGATGGGTACGTAACTACTAAATGTCTGATCTTGATAACATTTAGAAAAATACTCCATCTATAGGTTATCTACGATCTAGTCAATTAGGGGAGAAATTGCGAGTACTCAGACATGAAGTCCGCAGTAGGACTATTCGTCAGTCTTTATATGAAGTTATTGCCTGTATAAGAAAAACGTTATGAATATAAACAAGTTAATTTCATATGTAAGGCCTTTGTTGGCATGCTAGCCAAATTTGAAAGGATTTCATTGTGTACTTAACTTTGGCAGAGCGCTACGAATGGGATGCGACCCAAGTAAGGAGAATACGTTTGTGTTTTGTTTTAATTTAACTCAACTCCTACAGTGACCAAACAACATTGTATTTGATAATAGGATTTTAATAATATGTAAAGTATAATAGCGCCAATGGCCTAATGGTTAAGGGTACGGGTTTCCCATCATGTGGTCGGGAGTTCAAATCCCACCACTCGATAATGTCTATCCTAGCGCAAGCCTAGAGTTTGTTGGAGTAGTAAAAGCAATATTAGTAAATTAATAAAAATCTTCTAATGTTTTCATGAAAAATAATGTCATGTTTCCATCCCTGTTATATACCTATGTCTTTTCGATTTTTAAATTTCATATGTACATTTATTCAATGTTACGCCGAAGGAAAGCATCGTGATGTCTGGGCATGTTTGCAAGGAAATTAAAATATATGTGTGAAGTCAATGGCCTAGTCTCTCATAATAATAAGGTAAGCTACGACTCCCTCGGTGGGGACGTATACTGAGCTGATGACAAGTTAAACTAGTGAGTTACACGATTTCGCTAAAACAGGGAAGTCTAAACTCATCATCGGAATATGTTACAATAACCAAAGGACAAATGTCATCCGATAACCACAATTTGTATTTACAATTCACAGTTAACTGGAAGTTGATTTATCAAATCAGTATTATGTTTACTACATAGCCTTCAAAAGCCTTCGACTTTTACGAGACAGGACCTCTCTCACACACACATACATATGCACGCATGTTATAGATGAACTTAATTTATTTCTAAGTAAACATATGTTTTTTTTAAACAAGTTGATTATTATTGTTAATATATAAAAAGGAAGATTTCGTCTCGTAAATAAAAAGAATATTGTATTCTAAACGTATATATTAAGTCGTTTTTGAAATAATGTCTTTAGAGTTTTAATTTTACGTGTCAACATGATACGCCTAGATTTTGTTCTTCTCATCATACACGTACCTACCGCGATTAATGTCACAATTTAGTACATCGATGGGTCCTAGCTTAGTCCTTTTTTTTATTATCAAAGATCCGACCTGCATTGATCAGTACTGAATTGTAACGATGAATATGAGTTTGTATAAATCAAATTCACAATTCGTGTTAGTTTGTTAGTGCTGCGGTACTGGTGTTTGTTACGTACTGTATTGTTTGGATTTGGATCGAAAAACTTTTGATATTTGCGTTAATATTTCCATGGATATTGTACGAATGTACTACATATATGTAAATAAGTATATTTTTGATATGTATTATTTGTAGATTAAAATTGTTTCACATCATCATCAGCTCACACACACACAATGTATAACAGCCTTTTTAATTACTTTAACGAATGATTTAATGGGAAAGTTGAGATGTATTTTTTTAGTAATAGTAGATTTTTGTTAATTAATTAATATTTCTTGTAACCATTCCTTAAAAAACTTGTATTTGGATATGGTTCATAACACTCGAATGGCGGATTCGAACCCACGAGCGCTAGATCAGTAGTCGCTGACCTTAACCATTAGTCTATTGGTGCTTCAAATGCTTATTTTATTGTGGAGAAGTCTACAAAATAATGAATAAGAACCTTTTTACTTAGGCATTACGGTCGAATTTCGTATAATCGGCGACCACTAGTCTCGATAAAGGAATGTTTGAACTTTTTTTTTGTAGAACTTATATCACCAATTTCAAAGTTTATACGCAAGGATAAGTAAAAATCTAGCAAAGACTATCAAAATGAAGGGCCTTTTATTGTTAGGTTTAATAAAAACCAAGTCTAATGAAAACGTCTCAAGAAACTTTTACTGCCCTTAGAGCCGTCTAATGAATTTCTGCAAAGATTTATGACTTTTCAACCTGTCTCTTTAAGTTTCTATTAAAAATGTTATCTTAATAGTATTTTTTTTAAATCAGCAGTTTTTTACTTCATTAAATTTATCTCGAAGCATGTATAACAGTATTTAAAACCACGATCATTAGATCAGTAATTCTTTTAACTGTTAAAAAAAATGAAAAGGACACATCTTTGTGTCGAACGGAATTGACTACCGATCTAGCGGTCGTACTTCGACAATATCGTTTGTATATCGTAATATAAGCTTTATCAAGCTTACCTGGTTACAAGAAATATTAGTTAATTAACAGAACTCTACTAATATTTTCCTTTAAAAAAAAATCCTTTAACTTGTAACAATTTCATCTGTCAAATGTATGTCTACAAAGTTTTAAAATAACACGGTACAAAGTTGGATGTTAGACGAATTAGTTTTTTGACTTTTAAACTTTATATTTAACGAACAATTTATATCAGTCTATTATTACCCGACTGACGAGAGTGTAATTATTCTCAATGTTGGTATAATGTTATCCGAAAAACTTATACAATTTTTTTGTTGCACCGTAATCATCATCCCTTGTCAGTTCATGGACATAAGCCTTTGTCAAAGCCTTCCTACCCAACGAGGTTCCGTCCGCACTAAGTCATCGTTCCATCTGGCGGGAGGACGCTCCACACTCCTGATTCCCAGCCGGTTTATTATATAAGTTTAATTAATCACTAACTCTTAAGGTAATCGCGCATTCATCTCGTCGTCAACCCGACACAGCTACAACTCGCGATCTCTACGGCGTATGCTCGTTGCTACTTCGAAGTTGCTGATTGAGCGAGATACAGGTATAAATGTTTGCAATACAATACGTCATTGTCACTTACATGGACGGCACGCGATTGGCGTCGCGCTAGCGTCGGCGTGGGGTTCACTCGACAGTAACCCGAACGTTACGTCGCCGTCGATTACGCGACAAGGTGGACGAAATAATAACGAATAATTTGTGTTGAGACATATATATATTTTAAAAGGAAAGATATTGAAGTTTATTATGAAAGTATATCCCGTTTCCACGTTAAATGGAGAACGTGTGAATATACTGGTACGGTGCAGCCGACGATAAGCCCGCTATTTAACTTAATGCCGCCGACACTCACGGCTATTTTACAAGCCAGCGCCTCGAATATAATATTATTTTGTACTTTGAATATTCTCTTCTTAGAATACTTTTAATAACATCTTTTGCATACATATATTACCGACTTAATAAATTGCGGAAGTATCAATCATTATTAGGTCAATATTGTCATATTTCTGTCATAATAAAATAACGAGCGTCAGTGACCCAGTTAAGCACTTAACTGGACCATAATCTACATTGTCCAGGTTCGATCCCGCCGTGTACCGATGTGTTTTTCGATTATCGAATATCACGAGCACATTATCTGACGTTCTAACACTGAAGAAAAATATTGCGGTGCAACCTGCACATATGGGCGAAGAAATTCAAAGATATGTGTGAAGTCAACGCACTGGGCCGACGTCGGCGACATTGGCCTAGGCATCCCTAACAATAGGGTCCAACCCCTATGTGGGGACGTATAGTGAGCTAATGATAATGAAGATGAATAAAATAACGAAGTTAACAGAATAGCCTCCAGTTTTAACACAACTTTTGCATCACATAAGTGACATGTTTAAATTAGCAATCTAATAAAGTTATATTTCTGAACTTTATAAATAACATTCTAAACTAAAGTTAAATGTTAAATGAAATACAAACGTTTAAGTTATAATTACAAAGCTCCGGTATTTCAGTTTGAGCAAATTAACCAATAAGTCATCAATTTAAACAAGGTCCGACCTCGCTTTGAGCTTAATTACTGCCATTGCGAGAGACAAAAGGTTGAGTTATGTTCAACGTGGAATTGATGGAGGAGAATTTGAAAATAGATTTTTATAACTTGTAATATCACGTTCGCTGCGGCATCAATTTTTGTGTACTTTCCATCCCTGCTGTACGGGGTATTATCGACCCGTTCCTTGACTAGACGTTAGTGAGACGCGCGGTCCATTAGACCCCACTTCCCATAACAAAGTTCCACCACAGACAACATGTTTTTCCTTGCACAGGGAAGTTGCTTTAGGGATGACTTAGACCTCGTTTCGTAGTGAACGTGTTGAATAATAGGTTTTAAAATTTATTTTATTGTTATTATAAATATCAAGTTATATAAATTAACTTCGACTCTTTAGTATTAGTTTTCACACATAAAAGGTATCAAAACTATAGAACAGTTGACAGTGTACGCCTACGGTTAAACATTAGCATTTTTCTGAGTAAATAGATATTGCGGAGACAACTCTAGTTTATGAGTTTCAAGAATTAAGATTATGAGATATCTAAAGAATTCAGTTTATTAGTATATAAAAAGAAAGTTCTCACATAAAAGACGATGAACTCACGAATAAGTATAGTTACAATAGTGCGATCACATGACAGTTGTGCAAATTACCCACTAGAGGGCGACTTGGCTATTCTCAGTTTATCGTTTGTTACAAAGTTCTCCCGTACATGCTATAAAAGGTATCATGTGTTAACATCTCGAAATCATTCATAAAAACATTGCATTTTTTTATGGAATTCAAAGAAGCAATTAAAAATATTTGATACTCAAAAAAAACCATCCGACTCCATAACACTATGGGGAACGAAAACGGTTCACATTTAGGTAAAAGAAGCTACATATAAATGAAATACATATATACCTAAAAACCTGAGTACATAACACAAAACAAAAATATCTCGCCATAAGCCTTCCAACACCTTCACTAACAACTCCTCAGGCCGTGTTCGCCGTGTGACTGGACATGACTAAGTTCGGATTTGCAATTTACCTCAGTTAACAAGGTTCGCCATTAAAGTAAATATTGTAAACGTTTTGTTCGAATGATTTCTCTGTAACCTAAATAAAGTTGGGACGGGACAAAATATAATTTAAACAATAGCGTACTATGTATTATATTTACGTCTACATTGTTAACACAGCATATTTCCTCGACACAAACGCGCTAAAATAAACAATAACAATGCTGTATTACTGCCGAGTAAAGGAACCATCCTGAAATATAGAGAAACGGACTCGCCCTAACAACACCCTACTACATAAATTAACCCAATTTCCATTCGCAATTAGATAATGATGACATTAATAAAAACATAATTCGGACATTTAAATTAACATCAGATTCAGAGAGATCACATGCAAGGAGGTTTAAAACTTATTGTTGGTTTTTATATTATTGACGCTTGACATGTCTTGTCTCTTAATAATCAAAGTTGAGATCCTTCCAGCACGTTGAAATCCTTTGAGACGTTATGTTACCCACCCGTCTTTGTTAGCGATCAAATCTTGCTGAATTTACTAGAATAGAAACCCTACACTGTGAGATGTTTAAGCGTATCCACTGTGAGTGTTAGGATGTTTAATCTATTATAGAATGATAATATATTTTAGATAATTTAATTCAATTTAAATTATGAATAAATACTTGTTTAACTATCGAATAGGGAATATTCTTAGTAGTATAATTGTTTTTCTTATAAGAGTAGTATAATTCTTACACGAGCGGCGAGATCACAAGGTGATCAGCGACGCGCACACATCTGTAATACTAGAAGAACAACAGATGCGTTGCCAGCCTTTTATAAAGAGGTAAGCTCGCTTCTTGAAGATCCGCCGAGGACGGAGCGTTACTTAACTCATTATTTTGTTGAACGTTACGCAAAGTTTTGTCAAAATAATTTTTGTTACATCATGTTAAATTCTCAGTTATTTTTTTTAGTAAACAAACAATTTTGGTTTTATCAAAATATAACCGTTTTAAGAACACAATCCGCTTTAAGCACCAAATATCTCGTGGATTTTATCGTTCGTTTTGCTTCGTTAGTTGAAGATGTTGCAGTTTCGAAATAGGTCGAGCGGTGGCACCGGCGCCGGCCCACATTATGTGTTGTTTAAAAAAAAATTTGGACAGGCCTAAACTTGCAAAATATTTCTGTTAATAAAACTTAATTATAAAGATAAAGCGCCAATAGTAATAGGTTAAGAGTGCGGTCTACCGATTTATCGTTCGTGGATTCGAATCCCGCTATGTGACCACTACCCATTTCCTAACAAGCTTTTTCAGTACAAGTTAATCCATAGCTACAAGAAATATTAGTAGATTAACAAAAAAAACAGATGTAATTTCCGACGTGCAAGGTTTTTCAGTATTATCTCTTTGCCTTTTTATATTTTCCAGTACGACTGTCAATCAAGAAGCGAACATACCTAAGAGTTTGAAGGCACTTACTAAGCTAGGGCGTATCTGTCGACCATATCATCACTTTGAATCAGGTGGGATCGTGGTCAAGCGAGAATTTAGTGCTGGTAAAAAAAGTGAAGAAAGCTTCAAGACCAGTAAATCATCTGTGATTCTAATATTGCGGATGTTTTTGTGATTATCATCTTTGTGACCACGCTCGTTTGCCATCTTCTCTAAAAAACCGTCCGTCTTTTGTTTTTTTTTTGTATCGCCCGTCGTTCACTGCGCCGCGGCGATCGCAGGGCACGCCTGGACCGACTAGAAAGCTAATCAGTTTATTTAACTCGAACTTTGTGAAAAGTTTTATAATAATTTAAGATACGTAATCACAACATATTATTACAAATGTGTTGAATCCGTTCACACATAAATACTTGTCTCGGGTCCCCGGGGGATATTAGCATGTCGTAAACTATTTCGTGCCCGCTCCATAACAGCTGCTTGAGAACTGAGATTTCTCCGGAGAACTTTCTCATCGTATATATCAGCATACTTCGTAATAACTTCCAGCGATGGCCGTTAAACGGCACGGAACTTCAAAACTTACATTGGCGCTATACATAAGAACAACGGTATATAGAGATGAATTCAATTGAAATGAGAAATTATAATAGACTTCTCTTAACACAGATTTTTATCGAGAATTTGACTCAACCGTTGAAAAATAAACATGTACGTAATAAATAAGAGATAAGCAGTGATACTAGTTAACATAATTTCTCGTTTCCATTCAATTTTAATATACGATTGAAATGAGAAAATTATCCTTCGGGAAAACTCGGATCTCTATCAAAACACGATGACACCCGACCTGTCAACGATCGTATCAAATGAGTGACATTTTCATATCCATTAATATGGAACTATATTGATTAGTGTCCAATATCAAAATAAATAATGTCATTCTGTAAGATTGTACTGAAGCTGTTTGTGACCACGATAAATCCCAACTTTTCCGAAGAAATACCAAGGAAAATAACACACACGCACACGTTGTACACGCATGCATTAACTTGCCCAACTCAAACTTAACGAAAATTATCTCCATAACGATTGAACGCTGAAAAAAGATAGGGTGCTGAAATACGATGTAATATTTTACTATATACAATAATTTTCAATTCAATGTAACATACGTCGTGTTATTAATATAACATAACAATAACAAATAGAGCACAATAAGGAATAATTGTTAGAAACTATTAATAAAACGGAATAATCAGTTGTGTTTGCATGTTTATTGTTTACCTTTTATTAAAATAATTAATTATAACAGTTATTATGGTTGTTTTGTACTTTAGTTGCCGTTGTTAACTTAATTGAGGAAATGCACCATTTGTTTACCTTCTGTTTAACGATATGACAGAATGTAAACGACGAATATGTCAATTATAAATTTTAGTTTAACAAACTTTGTTGTTTGAACAAAAGTGAATTGGCTAAGTGAGTCAGCAGTCAATGTGTTGAGATCCAGAGATATGATACTATTGTTGATGATACTGTTGGAAAGGGTTACATGTCTTACGATATATATGTCCAGTCAGGTATACACATTACAAACGCATTCGTTAGGCTAAAAAGACCAACGTAACCCGCTTTCTCTTAACCTCTAAACAAGCTTTGCCGTTTGCAGTTGCACACAAGTTCAAAGACCCGATGTCATCTGGATTGAGACACATTGCGCCGGCGCACACCGAAATCACGTAATCGTGAGCGATCAATCATAACGAAACATTCTATTATCCCTCGATACTACTTCCGACTGTTTATTTCAATTAACCATTCCTCTTCGATTGCAATCGAATCCAGCACTGGATTATAAGTATCAAAGTCCAAACTCATACTAGAACAGCAAATTCCAGTCATCATTAACCTGCGCTTTTACCTAAGTAGGGTCGGCACAGTATGTTCTACCCTTCCATACATCTCTGTCAGCCGTCATATCTCAACTCACACACACTTCCTACGCATATCCTCTTTCACACAATCCATCCACACCTTCAATCTTCCTCAACCTTTATAGCCATTAACATTCAACCTCATCACCTTGTTTATGTGCTAATCATCTCTTCCCATAACATTTCCATAGAACAGCAAATTCCAGTGTAGATTAAGTTATATCCATTTGTAATCCAGTACTGGAATAATGTAAATTTGATATTACAGTGATTTTCAAGTGTCACTTGTAAGAATGTGAAGATTTGATATGCGTTCATATCTTTCAATTGCAAATATGATGACTGCCCACATCCTTTCAATTGCGTGCATTTGTTATTGGAATGAGGATGCATCTCCCTATAACGGAATGAAATGACATATTTTAATCGGTCAATGCTTTTATTTCTCACGCTGAGACAAAATTGAAACATGTTCATAACTAATTCTGGTAAGAATTGTACGTTGACGCAATTTGGACATATTTTTGAATTATTTTTAAGTTGTAGATGTAAACACTAGAAGTTTAATGCGTACAAATAAAACGGCGGAATAAGCTTCCAATATTGGAATCACTAACGACCACAAAAAAACTCAATAAAATGACTATCGGACAGGCTTATTCAATGTCGCTTGTTTTTTCTCGTGTGATCAATCACCATCAAAAGACTGTAGTGTTTTCACTTAAGTAAAAAAAAAACCAATTTAATTGGCTATAATTTATAAACAAATTGAAGTCCTTGTCTCATACAAATGACCGCAACTCGGACTATGTATTGTGCCTTTAATTTAAGTCAGCGGTTGTTCACTTTAAGTACCTTTTGACCAGGAAGCAGCGAAGTTAATTTGTTGCTGGGAAATAATTTTCACTCGTATGCGGGCCTTTTACGATTACAAAGTTTAAATAAACTTCATGTGAGGTAAACCTAAAACAGAATAATTGTTTTCCAATGAACGTACTGTTCAGATTTTAAATGTAACTTGATAGAAAGGAGATCGAAATGCTGGAAACCTTGAATTTTCTTAATTGATTAGTTGCCACTTTCCATTATACTCTCCCTGTCCTGAGCCAGTCACTTGGTTCGGCGCAAAAGCATTTATAAACATTAATGTTGCCGCTTCTGTTTTGTTTTAAGAGCCTTGTTCGTAACAACAATCAAGCAGTTGAACTACAATGTTTCTGCGACTAGTAAAACCAC
>JAODUI010016980.1:0-14094 GCA_027563995.1 Papilio gigon | reverse complement strand
TCTTGGAAATTGTTTCAATTCTGAAAACATTGTGCTGTATACTGGATGTAGGCCCTGAAAGTTTTATAAGCATGTATTTAAACTTTGGTATTTTTTACAAATGAGATGGTTGTAGGAAACACCCTCTTAATATGTAGTCAACCAGTCACCATGACGCAGGCCTGTGCCGAAATAAATAACCTCAAATAGGCCAATTCTGAAGGTGCTTAAGAAGTACAAGACACGGTAATAGTTATGATTCAAACAAAGGTAGAGAACGATTAACGGAAGTAAGAATGGATTGTATGAAAGATATGCTAGAGAAGGGAGTGAATTCATTGCAGCTGATAGAGGGGTTGTAGGAGTACCGTGGATGAGGACGGCCGAGGACTGATCGTCGTGGCTACCTTTGGGGGAGGCCTACACAGCAGTGGGCGACGTGTTGCTGATATGATAATGACGATGACGATAGAGATGTCACACATATCTTTAAGTTTCTTCATAGATATGTGCAGCTGGGAAAATCAATGATATGTGTAAAGTTAACAAGCACTGGGCCAGCGTAGTTAACCACAGTCTAGTCACCTCTAATAGGCTGGGCTCCGAGCCTCTTAGTAGGGACGTGTAATGAGTTGATGATGATGATAGAGAAGTAATGAGCACTGTGAAGTCACTACGAAATTGGCTGCTAACAGTAGGAGTTGCTACTAGGAAAGTGGCTGTATGATAAAGAAAAAAATATAGAAATAGTTAATAAAATGAACTCACCACTTGTGCGGAACTCATGGCGGCCTTGAACGCCGCTCTCGCATAGTCCCGCGCACCGGACACCACGTATGACGTATCTGGATTTAAAAAAAAAAACATTTTTCATAACGATAAGAGTCCCACACATTTTATCCGGCGTTAGTTTAATCAGGCACTTAACCGGTATGAATATATATGGAAGTATGTTGATTAGATTGGTTTAGTGTAATATATTTGTAAATTAACAGACTAATCAAATTATCGACTGATGAAAAGTCTGGATTGGAACTAAGGTATCGTCCTTTAGTAACGACGTTCAAAAGACGAGAGAGCTTCGGATATAAAAACAAAATAAGAAAGGTGATAAAGCGAAATATGATGTGCATTTGGTAACTATATAAAATTAAGGCATCTTACCAAATAAATAATCGTGTGCCCGCATTTTGGAAACGCATTTTCTCCTAGCTGCGTACACTGTGTCTCCACTCATTGTTAAAACAAATATTAATTAATATTATCTCATTATAAATTCGTTCTATTGATCAAACATACGTCGCCTAGCAACGCAATAACAATTTTGGAATTTAATCGTTATAACAGAAGGTCCGGAAAAATAAACTGGCGAAAATATCAAAAAGTGTGTTTCCGATACCGGGAATCGAACCCGAGCCTCCTGGGTGAGAGCCAGGTATCCTAGCCACTAGACCATATCGGATGATGAATGGATTACAAAATAAACTATAAAGTTGATAAAGAGCATTAATTTGGTTAATCAATTTTTATTGTTAGGGTACACAAACTTATGTTAGAGTATTGATGCTCTTGAAAAATAATATAAAACGCATATGGTCTTTGGAGTGTAAAAAGATTCAACCAATAATTTGGTAGAATTTAACTTACAGATGGCAACATTTTACAACTGTCCAACTGACAGTTGGACTTTTTATTTATCGATCGTTTGTTTGCGTTGTAAAGGTTATATTTTAACAAAGTTTATAAATCATTCGTCCTAAAATAAGTTCGTGAATGTTTAGTTTTTAACACGAATATCAACATGTCTGATAATGAAGAGCCATCGGCTAAACATTTCAAAACTCAGGTAAAATTTAAATTAAAAATATTATAAACCAAACCAGGTCTTTCGAATGATATAAAAAGCCGGTCACGTAATAAGAGTTTGTTCTTTTGAATGTTAACTGATACTCTTCTTCTCTTGAGAGACCAGGGGATGCTAAGGATCCATTACGACCTTTAACTTAAACAACTAGACCGATTTTGCCGTGTGTTTTGTCAGTCGCTTCATAATTTTCTCTGAGTGTAAAGAGATATAGACAACCGGTTTATTACGTTTTTAATTTCACTATTGTTTTTTTCTGGTGTCAGCCTCAGAAACAGGAGCCAGAAGAAGCAATGGAAGAGGGTCAAGAGGAGTGGCTCAGCGAGGACGTACTTAGCGACGACGAATATTATCAAACTGTGAGTAGAAATTCAATCAAAGTCATTTATATAACAATATGAATGTCGAGTTCCATACAGACATTATCGCATGCGCTTCACCAGTAGTAATATCACAATACTCCACACATCTCTATCAGTTCCATATCTGTTACACACTACTCTAGCATATCTTTCACACAATACATCCACAACTAACACCGTTACACACACTATGTGGGGATAATATTGTCAGATAAAGTCCATAAAGGAAAACGAATATAGATGTAGTGTCCAAAATAGTAACTTCATATCTAGAAATCCATAAATCATCATTTAAAATTTATTCTCTATAAAACCATTGTACTTTGGTAACTATGTGTTTGTTTTCTAGTGTTACCACCCTTGCACACAATACACACCTGCGGTCGTGCTCTAACGTAATCGTCAATATTTCCAGGGTGAACATGAACAAAGTGATTACGCAATAATGAGTCAAGATGACACAATGACCAGTGCCCAGGAGTGCACCGATAACCTGGTGTACCATGATACAGGAGACTCTAACGCGCAGGATGGACATGAACGGGACCATGAGGAGAATATAGAACAGACATTGAATAATTTGGAGAATTCACAAGTAAGAACTCGGCAGGATTCAAACTGTCCATTCCAAGATCATATACCAGTGCCTGTTGGTAATTTAAACGTAAAAAAACAGTATTCAATGTCAAATGTAAAAACAACATTCAGTCTGTTTTGCTAACGAGTTGTGACTCATATCGCTTAATTCAACCAGTGCAGAAATTCTTTTCTATATTTCCTTTCATTATTTCTATATCCTTAGTTACTAAACCGAATATTGAATTACAGTACCCTTACTTGACAACTAGAGAACATTCCAGATTATTTTAAGTATATGGGAAGCATTTATTAATAGTTATTATACAAATATTCAACAGAAATAGTTTGAAAATATATTTCTTTCACAGGACAAAGACTTTCCCGATGAATTGGGAGCTTTCTTAATAAGGAAGTCGGACGGCAAACCGATAAAGAAGGAGATAGAAGGGAGGGAGAGTGAGATGGACTCTGCTAAACATTCAGAAGATGATGGACATGACACTGATGAGTTATTGGTAAGTATGCAAGAGTTTGACTGTCTTAGTGTGGACAGCGGGGAGTCTTTTATAGCAAAAAAAGGATATGGAAGGCATTAGTGAAGACTTTTGTCCAGTGGATAGACAAAGGCTGATGATGGCAATATCAGCATTGGTGATGCACTAAAGCGATTGACTTGGAATTTAAAGGTACAGGGCTCGACTCCAAGCAATGTTTATTTTTATGTATATTGTGACATTACGGGGAAGGAAAACATCGTTGCACATATGTGAAGTCAATGCACTGACAGCGCTCACTGTGCACTAGTCTATATAGGGTAGGCAGCGAGAGTACGATAAACGGATCCCAGAAACATAAATATAGAGCACAGTGAGGAAGCACAGACTACCAATTAAGTTAGTTTTTAATTCATTTATTTATTTTCAATATCAGAGAATGCTTGGCGAGGACGAAGCTAAGCGTAAGAAAACACCGGGGATAAAACTAGTTAAGAAGGAACAAAGGGAGGAGTCCTCCGATGAGGACGATGACGATTTCGTATTTGGGGTATGTTTTTTTTTCAGCACAAACGTGAGAAAAAATCCCTTCGGAGACTTCAAAGTTTTTTGATACTCTATTTATAGGTTATATATTTATGGATAACTATATAAATATTGTTTCTAGAGCACAAAGGTGACAAGAGTGAAGGTGGGCAACAATTATATAAAGAGATACGCGACAAAAGCTGAGCCCGAGGACATGAGTGACAAGGAAGAGGTGTGTTTATTTTTTAATTCAAATACACATATTTCTACAATCAGTGGACTTCGCGGTGTCCCTTTATAGCTCGTCGTTTGACGCACACGTTGAGCCGAGGAAACAAGCATAAGGCTGCATTCACTCTGTACGACACTGGCAGTACTCGACTTACTGCTTTCCTATTGGTCGTTTGCGTAACTCACTGCTACCTGATTGGTTGTTTGTAAGAAGTGGGCGGAGCTTGTCTCATAGCAAGGAACGAGGCAACTTTGTGAAAGTAAACGAATGTTATTCGCTAGTTATCCGATGAAGTGGCAACAATGAAGAGCATGTTCGTGACGCGCCGGCGCGCGCCCGGGGGCCTGGCCCCGCGCCGGCGTGTGGCGGCTAAGAGCACGACCATCGGCGGCATCAACGCGTTACAGACGGTCACCAAACGTGTCGTCAGTCTCGATGGCAACACAAGTGAGTAGAATGCTGAGGTTATTGATAAAAAATCTTTATACAAATGTTTGGATGGATGGATGTTAGCAGGTATTTAGACAGTTGAACGGATTTGTATGAAGTGTGGTGCATAGCTTTACTAATATTTTATTATTTCGCGTGGACGAAGTCACGGGAGAAAGCCAGTAATTCAATAATATTGCAGACAAACGCCCGATGCCGCCGACGTCCCACAGACAAGTGATATTAAAGCAGGTGAGCAAGGAAGAGCCGAAGAGAGAACGACAGAGAGGGAAGCAGGAGCCGGAGGAGATCATAAACGAAGAGGAGTTCCTGGATGAAGAAGAATTTGATTTGGATGAAGTTGGGGTAAGTAAGCTCGGCAACGCCCGTGGTCTAGTTGAGGGGCAGTACTTAAGATCACGCGGTCGGATTCGAATTCCGGCATTCGACTTTAGTGTAACCTTTTTTCTAAAGTAATAAAAATGTATATCTTAGTAGTTAATTTAGTCTCATTTTCGACGTTATGTGTAATGTATGGAGAAAGGAAAGTCAGAATGGATGTAATAAGCAGTTCGACGTTTTTATTTTAAAATGGTAACTTCCATCCTTTAATATGGTAATCCTTGGTGTTTGATTGGACGTCGTTATTTTATTTTATCTGTCTCCCCTACGAAACCTATTTCTTTTTCTTTGTTTCGTTCGGAGTTCGACGTTACATCGAGTGACCTTAAGAGTTCGCACTGTATCTGTCAGCAGGAGATGGAGTCTGATGATGAGGAGGGCGGGAGACCGCGCGCGCGGCAGAGGATCATGCGGCCGGAGAGGATGGACGAGGAGGTGCCGTCTGATGGAGACAGCAACTCCGATGAAAGTTACTACGATGTGAGAACAAACGTCTAAATAGGTTCAGTTTAAGTTACAGGATGTTACAAATTTGACATACTGCAAACTCATACAAATATATACACGAGTCCGAAACATTATTCTCTCTAGTTAAGCAACCGTCTTGATGTTCAGGAGATGCCGTCTTCAGGGTCGGAGGACCTGGACGAGTGGTTCACGCTGGACATCAGAGCCGAGCGTGCCGGCGACTACTTGCCTCTCTTAGGTGAGGGTTTTGACTGGTTTTTTAAGAAAATGTTTTTTTTTGTATAATCAGGTAATGTAAATATAGATTTATGTTTCAAATACTCAAATGTAATTAATTTTTACAATTTTTTCGAAGCTTCATAAATGTAAACACATGACCTAACTCCGTCAAGGCCAGTCACAGTGTTCCACCTTAATTACCTTGTTTCTTACGAGACAGACTCCGCCCACTTCTTACAAACAACCAATCAGGTAGCAGTGAGTTGAACAAACGACCAATAGGAAAGCAGTCGTGTATCACAGCGCGTCAGATTGTCTTTCATACAGACTCAATTAAATGCGACCTATTGTTTATTAGTTCTGTGATAAACGACTGTAGACATTGAGGAACACTGCGAAGGGCTCTGATTGTACATATTTACTAAAGAATACGTAAATGACAGGAGGTTTGTTTGAATGGAACGTGACGTGAACAGGTACAAAAGCCAAGCAGTTGTTAATAAAGGAACGTAACCGCGTGGGCGCGCGGCTCGCCACGCTGGAGCAGAGCCTGCGCGCGCTGCGCCACAGCGCGCGGCGGCAGTGCCAGCTGCTGCGGAGCGCCGCCGCGCGCCTGCAGGACGTCGACAGCGCGCTGCGCGCCGTCTGACGCGCCGCCGCCGCGGGTTACATCTCGGAAACCGATGAAAACAGCCTCATTCCTCATTACGAAGAAACCTACTCTACACTCTCGGCGGACACAGTCACATGTATTATGAGATATTTTACTATATAACTCTTTTCGTCGAATGATCAGCCATTTGAAATACACTAAGCTTTTGTCGCCGCTCAGGTAATATTTATCGCCGTCACTGCCGGGTGCGGAGCACTCTCGTACAGTAAGGAATCCATCCAATGGAGGAGGTTATTTCTTGAGATGTAACTTTTTACGCTGGATGAGTCCCACAGCGCGCGGTGCGGCTCGGAGTCACTTATATCTGACCTTGTGACTGTCACAGATGGTTTAAGTGCCACGCAACGTTACACCACAAAGGTCACTTCTTAACATCTCAACCTTTTCGACAAATGGGTACATGTTAATTAATGCATTTTGAAGCACCAATAGCCTAATGATTAAGTGAACGGACAACCGATCTAGTGATCGTGTATTCGAATTAATTCGACTATTGTAGACAATATCCTAACAAGTTTTTTCAAGCTAACCAGGAATAGCAAAAATCTATTAATATTTTAACAATTAAAAAAAAACTGTTGTCGCTAGATGGGTAACATCGCGTTGCATGATGCGACTGGAAAAAGGTTACATCATTACATGTAACCTTTTTCGTCAGATTAGTTATATTACAGCGTTTGACCTTCTTCTTAAATGTGGATCAGATCGCGGCGCACGAGCAGGGTTACATCTCTAGATGTGAGTCTGCGACCAGTCGACATGCCTTCACTTCATTCTTAGGTTATTCGTTTTGACATAAGCAATTTTTATACAAGTACATATTGAGCAGTTGATTCGTTTAAAACAATATTCAGCATAAAATCATACATATAGTGTCCAAAAATAATAACTCTGACTCCATACACACTGAAGTTATGTAAAAAACAAAATTGTTTCTGCTCTGAATAGCACACTAGCGCCACCCTTTCAATGTCAAGTTATAAAATGTCTGACATTTCAGCTTCCGCGTGCATCCCGACCGCGATAGTAACGCCTCTGGCGAGAGATCAGGTAAACTTGTACTGTAGCTTTAAATACTGACAATTATGTTATTGGCATTTGTATTGTTAAATTATGGCAATAAAATATTTACCATCGATTTATAAATTGTTTCATTTGAATAAACTCCAAGTTTGATGTTTCTTTTTTTTATCACCAGATTTTTGTTAATTTACTAATATTTCTTGTGATCCACGCTCTAGAATTGTTGGGTTTACATATGAACTCTCGACCACGTGATCGGAAATCCTTACCTTGGGGCCGTTCAAGTATTACGTAAGCACTATATTGGGGCGGAGAAATCTTCGCTGTGCTTATTTATAACATGGGGGTAGATGGTGATTACGTCAGCAGTTATTCACTTTGTCCCACATATCGTCAACCCGCACGTTGTGTGTGAGAACTAACGGACACGAATTACATCTGCCGCTCATGAATCATTGAAACAATTGGAATACATTAGTAGAAACATTCATATAGCGATGTTTACGTCGGCATAGGAGGGGGCGGAGCTTTGCTTACTTTTGCTGACAAGGGGGAGGAGAATAATTGTAATAAATCTGCTTACGTAATACTTGAACGGACTCTACTTTATACGAGAAAGGGGCAAACTAGCGGCGGGATCGCAAGTGCGATCATCGACGCCCTGGACACCTGCAATACTAGAGGAACCACAAATGCGTTGCCGGCCTTTAAGATAGAGGTACGCTCGTTTCTTAGTGAAATCTTGATTTGAATGGATGTATAATAAAATGACACGAGGCAGGAGACACAGATATATTTTATTTAATAAAGAAACATATATTTACAATTTACATAACTCTTTATACATAGTCTACAAACATGAAAGCAGTCTCACGGACACTGACCACCCCGGGTCACATGGCAGCACTGTTGTGGGTCTCCACTATCGAAGCAATCTTTTAACTTTTAAACGAGACACCAGTCTCACTCAGTGACGTAACGAGGAGGGACAAGGGCGTCATCACGCCCGGTTCGCCAAAAATTGTTACAAGATTTTTTTAAATAATTACCAGTGTAATATAAATTGAATTAATTCATCTTCTGACATGGAAGGAAGGTAACGCCCCGGGCGTTCGCAATAAAATGAATTCAACTTGCGGCATCAGGGCGTTGATACGTGAACGCCCCGGGCGTAACAACCTCGCTACGCCACTGGTGACACGGCGTATGTCACATGTATGTACTGACAAGACAAATTTAAACGTACCGACGACTTTATTTCCTTTCCAAAGCTATAATCCAATTACGATGAATCAGATTCTTGTTCATTTACTAACATTTCTTGTACCAAGCTCGACTTGTTAGGTTATGACAATAGTCGACTGTATTCGAACTCTCGACCACGTGATCGGACATCGGTACCATTAAGCTATTGGCGCTTTGAAATTCGATTTGGTACATCGGTTATAGCGACCGTAGACTTGTATCCGACTGATAGCCATTACAAGGAAGATTATTACGGTCTTCAGTCCCTCTGATATCGTATTATACTGTATTTTTTAAATGAGCATCGACGGATCAGTGGTTAACAACTTGTAACGTACAGGTTCGATCCCGGCTATGTTTTTAAAATTCGAAATTCACGTACATTCCGAAGTTTCTGTGAAACCATGTCTGCATATGTGAAGTAATTCAATATGCGAAGTCAGTGCACCGACAGCGCTCACTGCGGACTAGTCTATATAGGGTAGGCAGCGAGTGGGGATGATGAGCTGATGATAATGATGTTTGTAATTAGCTGCCACACAATCAATATAAGTTATTACTATTGTAATATAACTTTTTTATACTTTCATAGTTTACGATATCTTAAAGCCGTGTCCACGGGGGGTGGCGCGACTTCCTTTTCTGAATTTGCCTGTATTTTTATCTCTGATCACCTAGGACTAAATATTTAACATTATATCCATAATAAATGTTAGAGTCCACTTTCACATGTACTGTATCCATCCATTATCCATACAACTATTAGGTTTATTGTGATCGTTTCAATTGAGCCCCCGCTGAGTACACCAGGGATATTAGGAAGTACGATTCCGAAAGACATTTCGGAACTTTGAATTTGATCTTTCAGTTCCGATAAATTGAATCGGAAGTTATATCGGAAGTCGAAATGCACCTAATTATCATTTATTTTTGTATTGTATAGTCCAATTATATTGGAAGGCTATAACATCACGCTACGTGCAATAGGAGCGGAGCAGTCAGCTCAGTTCTAACAAACTCTTCAGCTTTATATCAGTATAGATTGATAACGTGTAGGACATTTTATTACACCTACATTTTATCCATTTGTACCCGCTTCCGATTCCGATTCAGGCTCCGATAAACCAAATATAAAACATTCGGTTCCGATTTCGATTCCGATATAAAACTTCCGTTACATCGCGGCAGTACAGTCCGCGAGAGATCTTGGAGCCTTTTGACTTTTAAATAAAATCGACAAAATTCATTTACATCCTAAAGCGTTGTTAAAAAAAATAAAAAAAACCTAAAAACGAAACAAAACCTACTTAAATTATCTAATAAAAGCCATATATTTACAGACGATTCGATAGAGCGGCGTTTTGTGGATACATTGCAACACAGTGACAGAAATGTTGCCAGTGGAGAAAATTAAAAAATTACCTCGATGAACAAAAAAGGTTTTTATACTTTTAACGACCAATTCGCGTGGGGTTTTTTTAATACCAGTAGATTTTTGTTAACTATTAATTTTTTATTGAAAAAAAATTTTTTTTTGGAAATAATTTTGATAAACAATGTTATCCACAATAACCATTTATATTTAAAAAAATAATAAACAGAGTCTCGAAACACGATGATTCTAGCAAACACTAACGCTTCGATTAAGTTTTTTGTTAATGACATTACCAAACTCTCTACCCCTTCCCACAACTTTGTGATGTAATGTGGGAAGGGGAACATTTGGCAGAGAAGGGGACGCATACAGGAATACCCTCTGTACAATTCCTTGCCCTGTACATTGTTACAAAAGTCTGAATTTATTGCCTTATTGGTCGGCGAGCTTATTAGCGAAAGTCAAATATGCAATTTAATACGTTTAAAAAAATTGACAGCCAAATGTGTTTGTATGAGCTGGATGAATAAATATGACTTTGAAGAAGGAACCTTTGTAACATGTAACTTGTATATACGGTGAGCTGCCAACTGGTGACAAGAGTGTCCGACCTGGTCCGGCCGGCCGAGTCTGTAGTTGTCTTGTGCCGAGCCACACTCGAGTCCAGAGCCGCCCTCCGCCGACCTCTGGCTTAAACCATTTACCCTTTCGTTATATACCTTGTCTATGAGTTTTCGCCATGTTAGCGAAATCTGATGACAGTTCGTCACCCACCTTACAGTACAGTAATCACCTTCATATTTAGAATGACAAATACTTGGTTTCTTTTGAAAGCCTTAATTATATAAACAGAGATTTTGTAACATGGCAGCCATTTTGACATTTTTTTTATTTATTGTATGACATTCGTAAAATATAAGGTAATGTTTAAGTTAACAATATCAATTTTAAAAAGCAAAAGGTGAGTCGAGACTCACTTTTGCCTTGGTGTTCCACTTGTGCCTTGCAACGAGTTGCAAGGCACAAGTGGAACACCGCGAAGTGCTCCGACTGTACTTTTCGATATAACTAATTGTTAAATTGAAATCGTCAATTTGTAAACTGATGTTAGTAAGTTTTAACCGTAATCGAGGATAGAATTAATTTGTGGACAGATTAAAAAAAATGGTCCAAGGAAAAAAAATATACAGACGTTTATTTCGTTTAATTTAAACATTTTACAATCGGCCAGGTCGCAGCGAGCCCGTCAGTTTACAAACTGACAATCTTACATAACATCATTTGCCGCAAGATATTTTACAATTTCAATCTTCATTTATAAAGCGTTAAAAACCGTCTTCACAATCTTTCATCGATTTCAGAATCGATTTTTTTTATTTAAATAACCGACAATTCGATTTTCTAATCGTCCGGTAGTCGAGTCACAGAGTAAACGATACCTCGGCTGCTGCGGTCTCAGACTTCATTCATTGAAGACAATTCATCTGACCTGATAACGAGATAGGCCAGTGTTTCCCAACGTACGACCCGCGCCCCACTGGGGGCAACTGCACAGTGAAATAGAGCAATGTGACAGTAAAGTGGGGTCTACTGCACAGTAACGAGAAGTTATTTGGCAGTTAACTGGGGCAATTGACAGTTGAAGTAGATATTTTCACAGAGAAAGGGGCAATACGACAGTAAATGGGGCAAGTGGACATTTATGTAGGGTTATTTGGCAGTTAAGTGAAGCAATTTGACAGTTAAGGGGGAAATAAGATAGTGAGCCGGAAGAAGTTTGACAGTTTTGAAAGCAATATCATAGTTAAGGTGGGCAGTTGAAATACACAAGATACGACTTTAACCATTTTGAAATGTTCTCGGGGGCAGACAGTTGAGCAATGTCGATGCGGGGCATGACACAAGTTAGGTAACACTGGTCCACACTGTGTCGTGTCATTTACATACGGTAGAAAGCAAACGCGATGTAACCACGATTTTCAAGTTATATAACTTCTGTATGTATGGAGATAGTTACTATTTTTGGACACCATATTTATATTATATACAAATATTAGTAGATTTTAATTAATTTACTAATATTTCTTGTAACCAGGTAAGCTCGAAGCTTGTGTTAGTGGTTCACAATAGTCGAATGGGGAGATGAACTCACGACCACTAGATCGGTAGTCCGTAACCATTACACTATTGGCGCTTCAATATGTACAAACTCGTACCAAATATTTGAATTTAAATGTATTTGTGGTCGCAGCACGTTCGCTTCTGCCGTACGTACAGTTGTGGCCGGTCGCAACCGCTGCTACATCGAGATCCGTTTGGTGTAAATTTCGATTTCATATAATTCACAATTGATCTAAAAAACACAAGATTTTTTTACATTTTAGCTTCATTTGTACTAAGTCTATTAATAAAATATCATTTCACTATACTACTTATAGAAACGGTTTAACTCACGTGTAAGGTACCGACTAGTTTCGAACCCATCGAGGACTCTTCAGAGTGAGAGGGATTGTTACTATAGCCGCGTTGTCGGCACGTCGCTCACTGTTACAATAAAGGACCCCAAATGGACTCGAAGCTAGTCGGTACCGACACATTATACGTAAGTTAAGCCGTTTTTATAAATGATTTAGTGAAATGTCTCACGAAATTTTAATAATTTAAAATATCATTCTGATAACATAGTTAAAACGCGATGTTCAGCCGCAGCCGCACCGCGCGCCCGGGCATATCCTTGATAGAAGACACCCTTTTTAAAACATGACATTATTTAAAGTCGTTATTTGATAAATTACCTGAGAATAAAAATAAATAATGTAAAATTAACATAAACTTGGTTTTGGTCAATACCTTTCCATTCCCACTCTTTTCTTATAAAGACTGTAAAGTATGTACCCGACAGAGGGAAGGGTAAATGTTCTCATTCCACGCGTCCTCTCCTCTACCGGCCAAAGTAAGCAACGCATCTGTAATTGCGCAAGTCTATGGGCAGTGGTGACTTCGCTATTTTGGCGAATATGGTATTATATCAAGTATTTTATGTCACAATTATTATCGGTAACTAAAATTTTGTCTCTGGTAATTATAAAATAAATGTAACCATTGAAGATGTCTGTCGCCGAGCGAGCGTCTATCCGGATATGTCCCGCGGCGCCCACTCTCACAACCGGCTCGGCAACCGCACGCGACCACTTCTCGCCGTGTCTGCTCCGAACCCGGTCAATATATTTTCCCTTCCTTAATAAAATCTTCGCTTACATTAATAACATAGGCTTTCGTACTATATATCAACAAATCACACTTGTCAAATTTGACAACTGTCAAGCGACACCTGTCAAAGTAACCAGCCACTAGTGTCAGCTGTCATGACACCGGTAAAACCCGACGCTTGCCAAGGGCGTACCAGTCTGGTGACAACCGCCGGGGGCGCCGGGGGCGGCGGGCGAGGCGCCGGCGAGCGTCCGGAGAACTTGTATAAATAAAATCCGTACTATATACACATTACAAAAGCGTCCCTCAAAGACGTCTTCCAGGGCCGCGCCTGGAGCGCTGTCAACGCCAACGTCATTCGAGTTCGACAACTGTCAGAACACTGGACAGAACTTAACCGTGGTAACTAAGTCTATGCGTATAAAGGCATCCAGGAGAGATCTCACAGGTCGTGACCTGTCACGATATAGTCTTGAGAGGACCTGTCACGGGGGACAGGCCTGTCGCGTCCGCCACTGTCACTACACGTCACGTCACTGTGCGCCAGTGACGCAGTCGTCACCATCATGAGCGCGTCGAGGCCGGCACGCGACCTTTGTGGATTACCTGCGGACAATGTTACTTATCAATAAAATGTTACCAGATTTTTTTTAAATTCACTAATATTTGTTTTCCCTCTCCAACTAAGCTACACTTAGGATACAAAGTCTCGACCACGTGATCGGCAATCAGTAGGCTATTGGTGCTTATAAAATAATAGTCGATTTATATTAGATCTTATTTACATCATAAGTATGACAATTTGGATGTACGGATGGATATTTCTCAGATCTCCACGAAACAGCTTCATACAGGATAACATTTGTCACAGAAATTTCACAAGGGCTACTAATCAGGGCGTAAACACCGCGAACGGTTGCGACTGTACCTTCATGTTTTCAAAGTTTTATATGTTAATGTAAATTAAGTTTTTTTTTTTAAGTTGAAAGACGTTTACGTGCCGACTTCCGTT
>JAODUI010016979.1:3531-14133 GCA_027563995.1 Papilio gigon | reverse complement strand
ACCGCATACTGTGGAAGGCATTGGGAAAGGCCTATGTCCAACAGTGGGCAGAGAAGGGCTGTTGATGATGATGATGAATCGTCAAGGTAAATAAATTACAATAAGGTAGTCTCCGAGCACCTTCTTTAGGACGTTAATATGACGGTAATTTTGACACTAAAGATTTTACGCGACTACATCTATCTCGCACTGAATCTATCTTACGTATCCTTTTAGTAACTATTAAATTATTAATTCTAATAAAAGCGACAAGGTTGTAGAGAAATAAAATATAAAAAGGGAATATAATGAGAATAGATAATTTAAAATTCCTTTCATCAGATGTTATTTGTTTAACCATTGTTCTTTTAAAGAAATAATGCTAATTATTTTACCCTAATTAATATTTACGACCAATGTTGCCCGTTGTTGCTAAATTTTCTTTCTGCCTTTTCATTAGATTAAAACCGCAACAGAACATAAAATATTGAAAGATCTATATAAAATACTTTTATTTCCAAGAAATAATTACATTCATCAATAGCCTAATGGTTAAAGTTACGGATATCCGATGACGCGTTCGCGAGTTCGAATCCCGTCATTTGACCATTGTAAATATTACTAGAATAAGTCTAGAGCTTAATTTAAAATGGTACAAGTAACATTAATAAATTAATTATATATAATATTTAAATTCACGTGAAAAAACATACAATGCGACAAAAATTAAGACTGTAAAAATCTTGACCAGGGGGCGCTTCGATCGGTTTCTCTATTAAGGTACGTAAATTAGTTACAAGTTTTTCCGCAATATGGCGAGTATATTTCTGATTATCATTATCAGCCCTTGTTAGCCCACTGTTGGACATTGGCCTTTCCCAATGCCTTTATTATGGTCAGGTTATAAATAAAAAATCTGTATAACTCTATAAAGATTCTTCTTTTATTGCTTACTATACTTATAAGAACAAAACCCGTATTTAAAAAATACCAAAATCTTTCTTCAAATATCTTTCAATCTTGAAAGACAATAGTACGATTGCAAAAGGGTTGATTGATATAAAAAAAACACGGTAGATAATCAAGATGAAGGAATTTAACAAAAGCTTACTTGTTTGTTAAGCTTCAAGATTGACGAGAATTGATGTCGAATTTTTAGACCTTGTTTCCATTAATTTTGGTTGGCGTCTATCATGTCAGACGTGGTCGGGCCACTCTTAATGTGAACACATATATTGTATTGTGTGTTAATAGTAAACATTGTCCATTGAAATATAGTCACTAACATCGTCTAGTTATGTTGTAAGGCTTTAAATGTAGACCAAGGGAGTTACAGATTTTTATTGTCAACTTTTAGAAATAATACAAAGACGCGATTAAAAACTGAACAGTAATTATTTGTACCTCCATAATTGTACAGTTTTAACTGTATGTTACAATCATACAGTTGCGACTTAAAAATGTAAGCAAGATTTTTAGCAGTTAAATTGTAGTTATCAGTTCCGCTTAGACTTGCACAGTTTTACTGTTTCGACTGTACAATTTAAAATAAGTGTATATTAGTGTTTAATCTGAATTCTTATTTCCTACTAAAGTTCATAACAGAGTCAATTGTCAAAAAACAAACGTACATTTTTCGAGACACGATTTCTTAAAGTGTGAGTATTGTTGGTCAATAGGTTGAGAGATATTGTTATTGAGTTCTGCATGGACGTAACACTCAAACATATAGTCGTCCCTCTCTTTCCCTTTGAAATGACAGAGATAGTAATATTTAAACCTGTGACGTCAGAGGAATTTGAGTATCACAGTGTCTTGGTTACATATCCGGTATCGGATTATAGGCGACCTTGTTTAATAGATTGGAATTTTTAATTTTTCATGCTTCGATAAACATTGTCAAAACTGGATGTGTGTTACGAGCTTTATTCCATCAGTTCTATTAGGTCGGTATTGAAAATAATCTGAACAAAAAGTTCTGTTCTCAAGTAATATGAAAAGTGAGCAGAAAGACGCGTAAGTCTACTTTACACGCTTGCTGCACTTCTTCAGTTGTAACTGAACAGTTGAACTGTACAGTTCAAATATAGTTGTTAGGACAATACAAGGAACTGTATAGTTTCTATGACTTAAATCTTTCCCACTCACCTATACTTTAAATACACTTACAACTGAAGGTGTTACGGGATTTAGTAAATATCACACTGAAAGATTTTAATACTAAATCCAGTACAGTAATCCATTTCTACAATATTTAAAACCGTCACTGGATGTATTAATTATTCCAATTCAATTATTGGAATTCATCTAACGCTTGTTTACATGATTCCAGTTGTATTCCAGCTGATTTCGATCGCTGTACTGAAAGTAATGTTAACCAGACATTAAATACTTCACGCAATGACTGCTCGATTTGTTATTTGACTGAGTAAAATGTTTATAACCCATTGTCAATAGTAAAGTGTGAAAGGCGAGTCATCTTAGGATAATTATGGAGGCAAGGATATCACTAAGGCTCGACTCTCGATAATAAAACGTGAGCCTTGTTCATCTAATTGGTCACACGACGCTTAATATTCACATTGACCTTATTTTGCGTTACCTCAGTTAAGTTACTATAAAATAAAGTCAATCTTTTTCATCTGGTCAAGTTTGCAGGAGTATTGTTAGGGCGGCTGTAGACCCATCGTCGTGGCAGTGTTTGTGAGCCTACGCTCAGCTGTGGGTGATGTGTGGTTGATGTGATGATGGTGATAATGATGATGATGATGATACCTTTTGAATGTGATTAGCTCGTATTATTAATAATAACTTTATAGTTTATTAGCGTACTTTTCCCCCTGAAAGGCAACGCATCTGCGATTCTTCTGGTATTGTAGGTGTCCATTGGCGTCGAAAATCACTTTTGTGAGGTCGCTCGTTTACTCCTCCTCGAATAAAAAAAAATTGTCATAGTGGCTTTTAATTTTTGAAAAATTCTTTAAATTTTCGTATAACTTTTAATCAAGATAATTGGAATTTCTCAATGTTATGTCACAGAAACATTCTTCTCGAACATGATATATTTGCGTTGCATAACTCTTGTCAACGTCAGTCCGCTTGTCCGTTTGTTCCGGGTAATCTCAGAGACGGCTGGATCGATTTTGATGGGACTTTTACTGGATGATAGCTGGTATTTGTGTCAGTAATTTAGGCTAGTATTTTTGACTGCTGTTACATGATAGTAGATTACTTTATAACGTTACTTTGTACCTTATAAAGTTTATTTGCTGAATAAGACCTTATAGATGACAACATGTCTTGGACGTTGATTAACACATTAGTGTGGTAGGAATCAAACCTAGAAGTTTAGTAGCGTCGGTTATATGTTTAAAAACTGCGCCACCGACGCTCTCAAGGAATCAATACTTATAGAAAACTAAGTTATTACAAGACCTGATTCAAATATCTTCAAAACAGATTAATTTCGAGTTATTTAATTAAAGGGTTAATTACTTAGGAATGCTATCAAACTTAATAACCAAAGTTGTTCTACAATGAACCAGTTTTGGTTTAGTTTTTTTATAAAAAACCCTCTTTAACTAGAGGTATATAGAAAGGTGTTGGTCATTGTTTTATATTTCATATATAGAAATAAAGTGTAGAAACTATTTTTAAAATAAAACAATTTTCTGTTCATACAATAATGCCAATTTATTTATACATTTTATTTGATATTGAACATTTTTAACAAATATTTATTTAAATATTTTAAATAACATTTTTTCTATAATGAAAGTATCCGAAATATTTTAAATAAATCCCAACCTTTTTCGAATACTAACATTTATATGGTTACAATTGTTTTTTTTTTAACATTAAATTTAAATGCATTTATAAATTAATAATTAAAAAGCTTGCACTAAACAATTATATGAAGGGTCCGGTACTAAAGACAGTTGTGAGGGGATTTCAAATATCAGATCTGAACACTGAAAAGAAGGATTCCGCTGTTATAGCATTTTTTTTTACATATATTAGGAGTGTGAATTAGGATAATAGAAATACTGTTATAATTTAAAAAAACAGTTCTATATTAAAGTTTATATAGGTTTATCACAATAAGAAAGAATAGAGATTCACGTCGAGGTTTTACATTATACGGGCCAAATTACGTTTCGCAGTCATCGCATTCCACAGACCTCTTCCTCCTCTCGTACAGAACTTCCTCAGTGTCAACATCTTCACTGTCACGGCCAAGTCTCACGAAGTGATCTCTAGCTCGGCTCTTCCTTTCTGGGTACCCTTTGACGTATAGATCAGTGTTCTGTTCGTAAGTCTTCCCTTCTTCAGTAGACCTGCCCAGTCTGATGAATTTGGGATCACGGCCGAGTCTGACGAAGTTGGAGACACGTTTGGTAGGACCGTCGTAATCTTCTTCGTAGGAGCGGAGAAGTGATATAAGGTCGTCAGTTGTGAAGGTGATGGGTTGCGATCTGCCGAAGCGTAAGAAACTGTTGCCTCGACGAATTGGACGCTGTAGTGATTCCCGGATCTCGGCTGCGGTCGCTTCGTGAGGGTATGAACGTCCGAATCTGTGGACGTTGGATCGATATAGTTTTTGTTAGCGAACGCAAACAAGGTACGAATTCTATAAAATTATTATTTACCTCTTTAAAAATGAATAAACGACCCTCACCCTGAAGATGAGCCCCCGATGGGCTCGAAACTAGTCGGTACTGACACCGAGTTACCCGTGAGTTAAGCCGTTTTATAAGTGATATTATGATTCAAATTCTGTTTGGAATTCACAATATTTTCCTACAAGAAATCTATATAGTCCCCTTTTGTACAAGTTTAGAATACTTCAAATATAAAACTAGTGTGAAATATAAATCAAGAGAAGAAAATAAAATAAAGTTGTAATAAATATTTTCTATTTAAAAAAAAATTGACTTTAATTTACGAATGTTTGAGAAAAATTAAAATGCCAATATGATATTAGAGATAGACTAATATTTTGGCCAGCAGTGTAAAGTTCATTAAATTTTTACAAGAAATACATACCATTAAGTAAATCTTTAAAATTTTATCCATACAAAAAATATCACGCCTTTTCTTTACATTGATTTGGACAGCCTTGAATTCATCATCATCTTCATCATCAACTTTTATTTGCCCATTGCTGGGCATAGACCTTTCCTCTTGTCGTTCATAGGATGCAGACCTCCGCCTTTCGCATCTAACTTGAATCGTCCGTTTGCAATTGTATCACTTCGGTTATGCTAAAATATATTTCACGTAATCAATCTAAGAAGCCAGTGGTAGACATTGTCGAAGGCCGTATATCTTACTTAAGTTCATGTAATTAATATAGGAGTCAAAAAAACAACTGCACATCTCAAATGGTAGAGTGAAGGCACTAACTAAACTAGCCCATATTCGGCCACCTCACTTGACATCAGGTCGGATCGTGGTCAAGCGTCAGTTTGGTCTTCATATATAGGACATAGACATTCATATGATAGGACTCATACTGGAAGATAGCTAATGTATGCAGACGAAATTTAGGCTTATCTTTTTTTAATCTTACGCCGACGAAGTCGCCAGCAAAACGCTACTTTTAACATTGGTAGATTCGCTTAAATTCCGATGCGTATAAATATTTTCAAATAGTTGTGTAATTACTGCTTAACGCTGTTTTTTTTTTTTTAGATTTTTAATTGCTAATGTTTATGAATAATATGTACGCATTGCTAGTGAAATCGCTGGCTGTTGATTGTCTGCGGAAAACGTGATTATTATCATAATTGTTGTTACTTCTAATAGAAAATTAAAATTATTGCAATGCGTTTTTTTTTAAAAACACCTTGTAACAACTGGTTGTATCTTCACTTGTTTTATTGTCAAGCGCGAGATTACATTTATAATTAATTACAGCGCCCTCTTACGGTAAATGTCTACTTTTACATTTTACATTTGCATTTTGCAACCTTAACTTGTGTTAGTAATTTGCTCAATCTATCCCTGACACTTTTGCCTCCTGATATACATATTAAAACCATAATAAATGTGATCAAAATTAATTGTGTTCCATAACTTTGCTCTTAAGTATACTGCCTTGCGCGACTGCCATGCGATTGGTTCCCTTGTCATCAAAGAACATGCTATTGCGAATATGATTTAAGAACTAAAAAGAAGCGAGTTATTAAATATTTTTAACTTATGTAGATTGGCTTGTTATTTAATCTCATCCTCATCCCATCTTTATCTTAGGTCGCTATAAACCCCTTATCCTCCTTAGTCTTAATTGAATTTACGCTGTAAATTCTGCTAATAACTTCGATGTTTGAGTTGGCATTGAATATTCTGGTTTGTCTACACATCATAATAATATTACCACCTTTTCTTTCTGAATACATAATAAAAAAAAAAACTACCCATATACCCGTTTATTTCAAGGTAATAATTCATAAATTATTTATAAAACACAACTGTTGTTGTAAAATGTTAGTAATTAACAAAAATATTTAGTACCTGCTGGCTGCTAGCTGGCGACTCCGTCTGCGAGGATTATAGACAAAAAAGTAGCTTATGTTTCACATAGTGATCTATCTCTAAGCAAATTTCATCTAGACTAACTCTATTCTTTAAAAACATAGCAATGACGAGTTTTTTCTCGTACAGACTAAGTTAATGGTTTACCTATTATCGTTTTACTGTCGGCTGATGATGATGATGAGCTGTGGAAAGTGCATTATGCCGGTGGACAAACATAGCCTAATTAACCTAACCATCTCTCAATTAAACATAGGTCCCCTTAATATTTGATAACTAAATTTTAACATCGTATTTGTCGAGGATATTCTAACAAGAGACTTCTAGATAATTCTATAACTGCATAGCGCATGTGCAAGGTGCTCGGGGGAAATCAATACTGGTAGACGGGCATGCCAAATTTTACCGCCTCTGATAAAATCATAGGTTTCTCGGTACTTGAAGGGCCAAATTTTACCGTCTCTCTGATCATGCCCAGTGAATGTAAACGTTGTCAAGTCTATTATATAAACATAAATCTATCGCTGCAAGGCGCATGTGCAACTGCAGAGTCAATCAATACAGCGGCGAGCCAATCACCTTGATTCACCCCGCCTCTCTTTTTGTCTTACATGAGAACAAAGGGGTGCCGCCATTTGTAAATTATCGACATATTAACAACAGATATAGTATGATAAGTTTTTTTTAACCTTTATGTTGAATAATAATTTTCCTTTGTCCGCAATTTTGTTTCCATGGAGGAAATAGCGTAATCAAATAGAAAATAAAATATTTTCCAGTCATTGGCAAACATATTCATATGCATTAAAAATGCAAATTAAAAATAGTTTATTTCACCTAAAAAATACAGCAAATAGTAGTAACATTTAACAAATTATCCGTAGTCGGTTTACAACATAAAACTCGATGTTTTGATTTGTGACCGAGCCATTTTTTTTCGGTGCATATCATCATCATCATCATCACCATCAGCTCACTACACGTTCCCACCGAAGGGCTCAGAGACTACCCTATTATTAAGAGTGACTAGGCCTTAGTAAACCACGCTGGCTCAGTGCGTGTTGGTTGACTTCACACATATCATTGAATTTTTTCTCCGATATGTTCCGGTTGCATCACGAAGTTTTTGTTCACCGTAAGAGCGTCGGATAATGTACATATGCAATCCGATAATGGAAAAACATATTGGTACATGGCGGGGATCGGACCTGGACATCGAGTACGGTTCGGTCCGGTCAAGCGTTTAACAACTGCGCCACCGACGCTCTTATAGGATCGTATAGGACATAAGAAATTGTAAATGCAAACTAACAAAATAGAATTGCTTGACTTAATAGTCAATTAATAAAATATACAATTTTTTTTTTCTTTAAAAAAGTGTTTCCTTCATCCAAGTAAAGTGTCTTGTTAATTTAATAATTTTTAAATTGCAAAATGCATCAGACGGCTACTTTCGGTCCGCCGTTGAAGGCTGACGCGTGCCCTTTACTTGTTAATTATAGACCTAGCGAGAGGCTAACGATCGATAAGAGGACCCTGTAGGTGAATCTAGAAACTCGGACATAAGAGGTTTTAAATACAAACTAAAAAAAAATAGAATTGATTGACTTAATAGACAATTATTAAGATATGCAATTATGTTTTCTTTAAAAAAGCGTTTCCTTCGTCCATGTAAAGTATCTTGTTAATTTAATAATTTTTAAATTGCAAAATGCATCAGACGGCTAGTTTCGGTCCGCCGTTGAAGGCTGACGCGTGCCCTTTACTTGTTAATATAGACATAGCGAGAGGCTAACGATCGATCGGGAGACCCTGTAGGTAAAGTAATATCAGATTTGATATTTCAATTTTTTATCATCATCATCTTTATCTGCCTTAATCTGGCCACTGCTGGACATAAGGCTTCTTCAATGTCTTTAATGGAATGCGTTTATCATCTTGAACAACAAACAAATAAGTCTAGCATACGATGTATTTAAGAGGCTTGTGTTCATTGATTTCCTTCATCTTTAAAGGTGCTCTATAGATGAAATTAAATTGTGAATATAATAAAAATTGTAATCAATATTAATGAAGTTAGATTGTAAAAAAAAATAAGCAAGCAAACTTTCGCTCGTTTAAATGTCTTTAAGAATGTAGGTCGTCAGACTGGACTTGTGAAGTAAGTTGGTTCGTTTAGGAATTGTATCTATATCGACTTTGTCTGGCGACTGTTACAACTGTTGCGTCACAAGGACAGTCACTTATACTTATCGAGATAGGCCGATTTTTTAATAATACAAGATATTTTTTCTTCCCTTTTCATCGGTGTTACATTCTTCTTTAGTATACTCTTAGTTGTTTTTTTAATCTACTCCTAAAAATGTTTTTATTAATGCTAACAAAGAACATCTTATATGGGTTCTGATATGTTTTTCATAATAACCAATTGTCACCAACAGTATCTGTTTACTGTATATGAGATTATTAAATAAAATAAATTTTAAATGTGAAATTGTATTCAATAGAAATGAACAGAAGAGACAAATGAAAAAATGTAAAAAAAATAATTAAATATATTTTTTTTTCTTTTCTTGACGGCCATCTCTTTTAGCGCGCCATATAAAAATTTGGTCGGTATCTTTTGCGCGGTTTTAAAATAATAAACTTGATAAGTAGTCTATGGCTTGTTTCAAACTATGTTCTACATCTATAACAAATTTCCTGCAGATCCATGGAAGTGTACGTGTGTGATTTATATTGTTTGAATGAAAACCAAACACCATTCCCCTTTTGCCAGCAATGAACATGACAGTCATTATGACTTGGACAATTCCGTCAGTGAAAACGTCTAGTGATCACGTTGTTGCATGTCGTAAATTGTATGTCATCATCAGTAAAATTATAGCATCAAGGTTGTATATTAATACATTCAATGCCATACCTTTTTTACGATGATATATTCATATTTTTAGCAATCATAATTGCACTTATTTTTATAAATGTAAAAATAACTGATGATCAAGTTATGAATTTAATTTTACTTCTAAAACAATCGAAGAATACTCATTTTCCCTGGGTCGTTATTATTCTTACCGCTTATTACCATGGCAACCGACGCCATTTATATTAATGTTGCAATTACGAATTATTGTGCTATATGTTACAAACGTCCTTGGTGTTGCCAACACAACACACTTATTTCTTAATTATTTTTTAAATACTTTCTAAATTATTAATTCCTAACAATACATTTGATACTTGTTTGGGCTGAACAGTATTAGTGGTGGTATTATTAGAGCAAAATAAATGCTAATGTGACATAAGAAAGCTGATTTGTTCCGTTTGTTACGTGAACACTTTATCTTAATAGATAAATATCTCGATGTAAAATTGCTTCGGCTTCATTTCGTATTAAACACCTATTTATGTTAATATTCCATGTATATTATTAGAATCCTCACCATTGCTATTAATCTTTACCATTAGTGTCAAAATGGTGAAAATCAAATAGGCACAGAATACCACAGCTAATAGCCTATTTGTAGAGGACAGTGTGTGAACTACACCAAGTACCACTAAACTAGATTCGTCTACTTGGTACTGTTTAGTTTAGTCCAGTGGTCGGTAAAGTTATTTATCAAAGAGCCAAATATGTAAATCAAAACTGGATGAATAAATATATATACGAAGGAACCTTTGTAACACGGACGCCACTTGTATTTACCTAAGCCTTGACCATTGGTGACAAAGAGTGTTTGCAATGCGACCAGGTCGGTGCCGGGCAAGCATAGATATCTTGTACCAGAGCAACGCTCCAGAGTTCAAAGAGCAGGCTGCGGCTTCACCAACTTCTGGTTAAGATTATTGGGCGGCATTGAAAGTGTTAACTCTACAACAAACGTGACCATGTTAGTTGTCATGGCATCCGCTCATTTAGTACTATCTGTACGCTTCCATCCAAATGCATTTTAAGTTGAGATTATTTTTTCATTTAGTTAATTTCATCACCATCATCATATCAGCCGCATGTCGCCCTGCTGAGCGGAGGCCTCCCCCAAAGATCGCCACGACGGTCGCTCCTCGGCCGCCCGAGCTAACCACATG
>JAODUI010016978.1:0-14246 GCA_027563995.1 Papilio gigon | reverse complement strand
TTTTTTTTTTTTTTTTTTTTTTTTTTTTTTTTTTTTTTTTTTTTTTTTTTTTTTTTTTTTTTTTTTTTTTTTTTTTGGGGGGCGCTATGCCCCCCTCTCGTTCCCCCTAACTTATTTCTATCAGGGACGTTGTGCATCAGGGTTCTTTATTTCTTTATTAAAATTTTTTAAAAACATACAATACAATTCTATTTACAATTTTCTGTTCTATACTAATTTACAATTTTTCTTCCAGGTACAGGAAGGTCATATTTTGTTGCTGCGGATTTGAAGAAACAATAAAACTAAAATGACTAGAATCTTTTACAATCTAATTAAAGCTAATAAATGGCTAAAAAGGCTAAAATTAATAAATAATAAAATAATAAAATTATAAGCGCTAAAAGGATAAAAAGACTAGAGTATGTAAACTAGGTAAAACTTTAAAATTCTAAAATGACTAGACTAAAGACTAAAGTTGTATAATTGCTAAGTTAAAATGTAAAATTTAAATTGTAAAATGTAAAATTTTAAAATGTAAAATTGTAAAGTTTTAAAATGCTAAGTAAAACTAATAAAAAGTTAAAACTACAAAAAATTTTTAAAACAAATAATACATTAAAATTGTAAAGATAAAATGAATAAATTAGATTGTAAAAATTTTAAATTTAACTAAATAAAAACTAATTAATTAAAAACTTGTTTCTCCATCCTATGTCTTATTTCTTTTTATAACTACTGATGCCACGGCTTTACAATATTCTATAAAATCTTCATTATATTTTTTATTTCTAATTAAATTCTTTAAATTTTCTTTGCTTACTTTTTCCTTGATCTTAATTTCCAAGTTCATTCTTTGCATTTCAAAAGCCGGGCATTCAGTCAAAATGTGCAGCACGGATTCACCCCGTGCTGGGTCACATAAGCTATCTCGAGCGGACCGTCACTCCGCACACCGCGCTCCCACACCGCTGCAGGTATACTTCCATGTGAAACTGTCATTTGGAGCACTGAGCAAACACTTTGAGTGACTCTCTTCGTCGTTAGCTCATTTATACAATCACTCAGTGAAGATGTCTCATACTAAATAAAAATTAATGGAGAGCTCTAGGCTTTTAGTGCGGCAGAATATGTGTGATTGTGAGAAGAACAACTGACCCTTAAAAAAAGATGAAAGTCGAATATTTGATATTCAAAACGTCTTCCTGTATGGTGTGCAGCCAGGTCGCGCTGCGCCGCCTGCTCGTGTCTTATAACCTTCCATTACGTCGCGCCGGCCGATATGGAAATGTAAACAATAAAAAGGCACCGTGTGTTATGCATTGAGGTGTAACAGTTACCTCCGTCAGCGGCCCGAGCCGCGCCCTGCCCGCGCCGCGCCCTCCTCAACCGGCGAGCCACAGGGGGACTTCCTGCGTCACGTAACCGGCGGTTCCGCTTTCCGGCTGCGAATCGTGAAAGTGAACCGCTGAATTCGGCGCTGCTCATTGACTTACTTTCGCGGTCTTACTGCTAACACACCGGCGTAGCACAGAGATCGTGTCTGCCGGGGCCCGCAGTGCAATGTTAACAGTAATTGGGATGACTTACGAAACATTATTATTGTAAACTAAGTCAGGAAGCCTAGAATAAATACTTCTACGTCTAGAATAAATAATACATATTCAATAAATGAGAGAATTTAGAGCCAGATGATGTAGTGTCAAGGCTTTGCTGAATCGACTAACTTCATTCCCTAGGTACTATGTAGATAATACTGATCGCAAGGCAGGCTTCAACAAACAGTAAAAATGTTTTATAAAACATATTGCTCGATGCACCAAACTTAAACTGACAAACAGACAAGCAATCACACATCAGACAATACCAATGTTTGTCCTGTCTTACTCACAGGTTACTTATCTTATTGAAAATTAAATTGACGCCTTCCTTTCCAATTGGTTTCGAGCCGAGGCCTACATGCAATGAGCAGCACGCGTCCTGCCGCCGCGAGGCTGCCCGGAAGGCATACAACTTGGCCCGCGACGGCTTATTATCTAGTAAACATGTCGCCAGGAACCGGCTGACGGTCCTAATTGAGACTGTTGCCACTGAGCTCGACTCCCCCGCGCCCCGCGCCCCCGGCCCGCGCATTACACGCGAATCGTCGCTCTAATGACCCTAATACGAGGCTCTTTGTACCACTCACTTATGGTTATAGTAGTGTTGATAGGATAATATTTCGTTTGGAAATCAAGACGTTAAACGATTTAAAGAACGAGATCTTTCAGATAGAAAAAAGAAACGTGTGACCGTTCCGGCTACACTTTGTATTGAAAAGAAATTCCCTTTCAATCAAAAACTATGCGCCAATCATGCGAGTTCCGCATCAGCAGGACGTGTACTGCATATACGCGTACATTTTAGATGCTTTTCAAATTTTATAAGTACAATCATTATATACAAGGCTACAGTAACACTTTAACAAGGTTCTCCTTGGTGCAGCAAGACCATGTGCTCGTAGGTGTCGCGAGGTCTTTGCTGCCCCGTGTCTCGAAGTTAACATATCGCCACGTTATCAATACGATCTGCATAAAACAGCAATCGACATCAACGGGCACGCGGTCGGTCAGGGACGCGCCGACCATGTGACCATGAGCCGTGTTCTCTTGTTTTTAAAGCCACTTAATTATGTCATGAGACGTTGGTATCGGTGTAACTTTGGCTTGTAGAACTTAAAAAGTTCAATTTTATATTTAACGGCAGCAATTTGAAAGACAACAACTAGTTTTGCTCATAAATCATAATGATCTGCGAATTATATCACAATCGACAAACAATTTTTTTTTTAACCTCTTACGTCTTATTTTTTTCAGTGTTTATTACATTTTTACGTAAGTTATTATAAAAAAGTAACCTCACCAGTCAGAAGATGGCGCGCATTCTCCGACAAAATGCAAACTGAAACAAAAACACAAACATTCGATTAACTCAAACAACCACTCGCACAAACACACCAACTATATGAAAAACACGTTTTCCATTTCTTCAAAACACACTTATATATTAAATACGTACTCCGCGGTCTAGACTGTAACAATAACTCTATGAGTGAAGATTGTTACTTGTTCTAGATTCCAGGTAAGTACAGATAAACCACACAGCACCGTTAGCGAGACCGGAACCGGCCCAGTGGCACTACTTCCCTGCTCGTCTGCTCTGTGCGGTGGTCATCGCCCGCGTCCGTTACAACAGAACAATCAAGAATTTGAATTAAAAGATCAAAGCTAGTCTGCAGCAGAGTGTCGCGCGACCTGGCAGCTTTACCGACTTCAACAGCGACACGGTGTATCGAGACCAGTTTACGTAGTTCGAGATGAACAACAAATAGCGTACGGCGAGGCGCCTTCTGCACTCAGTACTAAAGTACTTGTACTGCCGTTTAATCGTCGTCATGGAAACAGATTAAGTAAAGTTTAAAGTTCGTAATACGTCGCGCGCGTGCGCACATTGAAATATCGTTAGAACAAATGTAAATAATTGTAAAATAGTTGTTTATCTGTTGCACGAGGGATCATAGGGAACACGAAGCTATTAAATCTGCTTATATAATATATAATACTTAAGTCATTTAAATCTTTCGTACAGTCTGACTGTACGGCGCCGACAGCGTTGTAGGTATCTCATCGATTTGTATTAATTCATTACTAAAATAAATTATCTAATTTATAGTACAAGTACTTAAAAGTAAACGAAGTAGGAAGTCGCAGCGGAAGAAGTCGGTGTGCCCGACGGACAGTTCCACTTTCGTGTCGTTGCCATAGCGACGGAGAGGCCGCGGCCGATCCGTATGATAATCAAATTACCTCATCGTCGATTCCATTATCGAAATTAATGGTTTACACTGCAAGTTATCATGTAGATACCTTGTGTATATTAAAAAGGTGGAGGCTGTTTCCTGTTTAATCCGGTAGGTGTCTTTTAAAGCGCGTTTACTCATCTTATATAAGATTACATAGCTTTAAATTTCATGACAACTGTTTAATACGTTTTATTTCAAGTTGAAGCGTGCGCGTGCGCATGACGAGTGCAAGTAACTGCGCGCGCCGCTAGATGGCGCAACCGGCCGCGCTCCACTGATCCCCTGTCATGTCTACAATAGGAGTGAATGCATGACGCCTGCAACACCCCGGCCGCGCCGGACGCTGACTCAATATGTTTAGAAATTGTAGGACGCGGCCGCTGCACCGACTACGTACTTAAGGTTGATGAACATTATGCGAAAGAGGTCGAATCGTGTCAACTTGTAAAGTTAATTCGATAATAAATACGGCGCTAAGAGAGCAACCTCTAAGTAACATAAAACTGTTAAAGAATGAATACTACAGTGTTGCCGGCGCGCCGAGATCACGTCACTTGATGTAATCTGAAAGTTAACATTAAAATGCCGTCGTATAGATAAATGCATAATTTGTCAACTTACCGTATGCCAGCGTTTTAACTGTATTAGTAATTAATTAATTTCGTCATAATTATCTGCGAGTTGCACCTCACTCGAGCGTCCGGCACCAGCGGACCGGTGCGCAGCGCCGAGGGACTTTACGCTAACTTAATAGGTATACTCGGACTCGGTAAACCGTTAAATTATCTAATTTCACAAGAAAATGTCATCTAAAATCGATGTCCGGGGACGACTTGTGAATTACAAAAATCATAACAATAATTGTGAGAGAAATCGTGCCGCGGCCGCCGCTGGTGTTAGGAACTAAGTTGAACCGTGAAATTGAAACAAAATTCCTTCTCGGATGTGACGGCACGGAGAAAACGAAAGTGGCGATTGATTTTCTTACATTGGAGACCTCCCTGACGTCTGACACAAACAATATTGTCGAAGTGGCCAGATGCAGGGAGGAGTGCGCGCCCGCCGTACACAGTGTTCACGACAAAAAGTTAACCAAATTCAGAATGTACAGAGTGTTTTAAACATTCCCAGTATTAAACATTCACTGAAAAAAATACTTCTACGCACTCTCGGCCTCAGAACCAGAAACAATAACACAATGGACATTCCTGAGAGGGATTGGAAAACTTATATAAACATTATTGGCGCCAGAAATAACATTGGAAGCTCCCAGCTACCTCGCCTCGTGCAACAGGCTGTGTAGTGCGGCACTGCCGCCGACGCCTGGGTCACTACGAAACATTATAAAAAGTGTGGGCTCAAATTGCAGCGTGACGAGGTCGTGCTATATGAACAATTAATAACTTTCCCCAATTCAGAACAAAACGGTCAGTGACAAATTTAATCCATCCGTTACAACATTAAACGTTGCCACACACACACACACACACACACACACACACACACACACACACGCGCACTCACACAGACAGGCATGTATGTAATTGTAATGAAATGTAAGGAACTCATGCGATTTGTTCGACGTGTTCATTGATCGATCCCCGCAACGTGAGCCGCCACACTTACCAGGTACGTTACTGCGGCACGCACTACTAAATAACGTTATCGATATCTTGAAATTTTCCAATTAATCAGGTATAATAGCAAAATTCATAAAAAATCTATACGCTTACAACGTACAACAATCATGATTCTAAGGCGAGGCATTGCAAATTATTTTGAACTATTTAAAAAAACTATGCGAAACGTGATCAGCTCACACAACGAGGCCTGCCCGGCCCCTGGACTGAACACACACTGCGGGTCTCGTCCCTTAATATGTTTCAATGATGGAAATATTAAAATACAATTTAATGATTCAAATTCCATGAATAATTCAGTAATGAGCTACCGAATCTCTCAGTTTTAAGACTAATCGATATAACATCGATTATCCGCGCCGAGGCAGCTCAGCTCTGCGGCGGCGGGTTGGAACAAGGTTACTCGGTCGTGAGCGGAATCGATTCGGCGCCGCTCACGATTCTATATCGATAATACTCCATGGACAGTTGGTACTGCGACACCGGGAGCTGTGTTATGATATCCACACACACAGTAGACGGTAACTATCATAATAATGCTACAAGTGCGGCACTCAGTTAGCTGCCCGACTCGCAGGTTTATAATATTTAATTATCGTTTTTGACATTTGTTCCACGTGTAAAACCCGCTGTAGTCTCGGTCGGAAAGGTTTCAAATTGAGGCGTTTGTCGGTTTATCTGTACAAATTTTATATAAAATAAAATTAATTATTAAATAATTTTTGTTGCACCGTGCGACGCTGCGACGTGCGGCGTGCGTCGATGTCACGTCCCACGTCCCGCTGGACATTATGTCACGTCGTAATAAACATTAACACGTCATGTCGTTTCGCTCTCTTTTTCTAGTGCTGACGTTTACTTGACGAACTCAGAGATCTGAATTTGTGACCGCTTGTATACTTATATGAACACGTATTCAAACGATCATCATTTTCGACTATAAAAATAGAAAAAGCGTACATACAAATAAAAACATTTGAATCGCTCGAAACTGCTGGAAAAGACGAGGACGAAGACGGAGCGCTAGTGCCGGCTGCTGTGCAGCCAATGGAATTAATGACCATGTGATACTTTCTTCAGCGCGGACAGTGGTTCACTAACGCGCTGCGCGGCGCGTGCGCGGGACTGGTGTGTGAATATGAGATTTAAACATAAATATTTATATCAGTTAGAAAATTTTACAGCGATTCAAAACAAGGGACAATGTATTGCACTCGCTAAACATCGTTTGGAAGTGAAATGATGACGTCACACGCTTACAACTGCTGCGAGCTGACGTGATTATTTGAAGATATTGATCTCCACATAACATACAAACGATAATATTTAGCCAAGGAGCAATAAAGTTTTATACTCTTATAGACCAATGAAGTTTAAAACCTTCTTGGTTACATCCAAATACGTAAGCGCAATTTGATACGACAATCGTTACGTCAGCAGTGTTCCCGCCTCCCGTATAGCTCACCGTTGAAACTTCGATAATGTTTGTCGTGTAGTCGAGTGCTCCCTCAGCGTCGCGCTGTATGAAGTCATTATTACTTAAAACAATGGCGGATAGTTTGGCGTTAGCTGCGGCCGGCGACTGCCTCGGCGATGACTAACTGCAGACAAAGAGGGCCTCACAGCGTCAGCTCGTACATTTTACTTCAATTGTTTGGGCTATCGTGTATCGTTGTAATAACTTACACATAAATTTAGGAAATTACTGTCGCTCTTGCAATTGTTAAATTATGCTCTGAATAGTCAATTAAGGAGTCTGAGGGAGAGGGGGCGTTAGACTACGATACTATCGCAATTGACATTTATTCTGAAGTGATACAGCACTGGCACCTCGGCGCCGATGCAGCCCGGCGGGCGCGGGAGGCCGGCACTTATATTGTAAAAGCCAAAACATGTGGTAATAAAAATTACATCATAAATACTTTGAAGGTGAAAACCGACGTCTGGACGTAAGACATAATTGTGTAAAACGCGATAAGAGTTGGAGTGATAAGGCTTATCGGGAAATGTCCGGAGGCTGCGCGCTCGGCGCGGGCGGGGCTTATCGCGATGTAGCAGAGATAGCGGCCACGTGTGCCCGCTGCTGCGCTTTCTAGCGGTCACTTTCCTTTCATTTTCTTTTACATTTATTTTCCATCGACTACACTTGAAAATAATTAGGTATCGTACCCGGCAGCGGGCTCTGCCGCACTCGCCTGCTACTTGCCAAGGGGGCCCTTTGTGCGTTATTAGCTTGAGCTAGCCACGTGTCTCTGTATAGAAGAAGACCCTTAACGATTTTCAAAAGCATAAATTCTATCATCCCAACCTTGCCTATCGCACCGGGACCAACGTAGGTAGTAACAGAGACATGCCTCAACTTACAAAAGTCTTCGAAATAGTTTTTCAATACATTTTAAAATCCTGACATCTTATACAGACAGACTTATACAATATCCAAAGTTCTCATAGCTGAGGCATTCGACAGTGAACAGAAATCGCTTCGTCGACAGATTATAAGACAGGCGACCAAGAGTTCGCACCGTGGCGGTCGCGGAGGATCGCGGCCGGGGAAATCACGAGACTCGGTAACGTCGATGTTCTGTGGCTAGTTCAATGCTCACTGCGCTGTAAAGTCCGCTACACACCTTCAGCTTTAACTGCACACCCCAACTGTACAGTTTAACTGATAGTTACAATGATACTTACACACGTGAGTCACAACTGTGCAGTTCCGTAGTTAAAATCGAAGGCGTGTTGCGGCGTTGCAGCACACATCTAACTGAACGTTAATACAATTTCTTATAGACTATTGCAATAACACCATAAAGCTAGATTACTACATTTAGTAGTCACGCGAGGCTGAGGCTAGAGGTAAACATAATCATAAGATTTGCAAATCCTTCTCCCGATCCGCGTTTTTTTTACGAATTCTAAAAAAATACCAAATCGCTCCTCCGTTCCCCTGTTTCATATTATATCTAGAGGGAAGTAAGAATGTAGTTCGTATTTGAAAAATCTTGATAAGCGATCGCATTTAACTGATCGAGTTCAATTAGCACCGGGCGATAGGACGGAATTGAGATCAATGCGCGAACGGTGTTGTAGTTCACTTGGCAGCCCTCGCTGACAAGTGAACTACAACACCGATGTTGTTGCACATTTAGTAAAACGTGTAAAAATTATAAAGAGAGTATGTAACGTTACTTCACAATATAGTACAGCACTTCTGTACAACTTGCATTGCGTGTCATAATGTACCGAGGTAGCCGGCGTTTGCAATATTGTCACTGAAATATTGGAAAATGACTGCGTTAAAGGTAAGAGAATATTGCCAAAATTTGGTACGTATTCTTCAAATTGATTGCTCACTAGTATAGCTGTTGACTTTTATCGCTAATTCGTATTATTAAGCTAATCAATTATTATTAGTGTTGGTACACAGCGGGTGCCGGCAGTCACAGACATGCATCCGGAAAGGTAAGCGAACATTTTCGTCGATCAACAAAAACAATAAATTAATGTGCATAGCTGACTTATATTTACATGCAAATGATTACTTACCTTATATTCACAAATATAACAGCAGCGTAACATAGATATAGAATAACTTCACTTATTTGTAAATGCGGTTCATTACACGTTAGTCGTAGTTACGATAGTACCGCAAAGCGCATACAACCGTCCGGCGGGAAGTCGCGCCGCCGACTGGCTGCAGGGTGCAGCGGCGGCCACGGCGAGCGGGAAAGTGGACGGTGTGCTGCAAGAGGGAGCCAGCGAAGGTCAAGTTCGACCGCTGCTCTGTACCGAGCTTTTCTCTCCTAACTGATTTAGCTAACATTTTGTGAACTCACAATTGTATCAGTAATTTTCGTTCATATCGTTTCACAATTTATGCAATACATTACTTTAGTGTTAACAAAATACGCCCAAACATGTCAATTAAGATCATTAACCAAATAATTATATATGACATCATGGACGTCGCGCCGCCGCCGGGACACGGCCAGCGCCGGCCGCGCCACGTACACGGACAGACAGCGGGGCGGGGACGGATTTAGATAGGTCAATGATTGATGCACCAACCATGTGTTATGGCTGTGCACAAAAGTAACGCGAATAGAAATAAATCTGCTGATGTTTATTGATGCGCTGGTCACGTGTGAACTGTCAGTGAAGCGCCGCGTACCAGAACCTAATATAGTACATTTTTGCATCGACAGCAAATTAATTAACGCGCGATATGATGTACATTTTGCTGACCTGAACTTGCGCAAGAGTCGCCTCGCGCCATGCCCGCGCCGCGCCACTCAGCGCCACTGCAAGGAGGTCACACGAGCGGTTACCGAGCGATATCTATAACGCGCATTACATGTAGATCGACGACTCTTGTCAAATCTTATTTTCCTAAACAAAACAATAACACAGCTCTGCTCTTGACGTTTCTAAAATATGACTCACGCTCATGAAGGCAGCAATTGAAGTTAACACACAAAATACTGTCTACAACTTAACAAAATACGAATACTAAACATTCCTTGGACAAAAACTTTGACCCTCTTGCATGCCGCCGGTCCAGCCTCCGCACCATGTGAATCAATCTAAGCTCCCTCCCCGCCGCGCCCCGGCCCGCCCCGCGCGCCTTACTCCCGGAGAGGGTCGGGAGGGGACGAGGGCTGCGTGTAGTGCGCCCTCCCGCGGACCGGGGTAGACTGAGGCGCGCTCTAGGCGGCAATCGATCCTCGGATGCAGGACTGTTAAAATAGCTGTCATTAAACAATGCGAATCCTCCAAATAATTCAATAACACTCCGAGCGCGCACTGACACCACATGCCACTGCGGCCGTATTTATTTCATATGACGTGGGATGCTAGCTATTTTAAAACAATCATGTTTGTTTACATATTTTAATTATTAAATACAAGTCATGAATACATTGCTGCTTCGCATTGTTGGTCAATGTGCTGGCCCTGCCGGCCCACGCCAGCAATCATTTGGAAGCGACTGCCGTGCACTGTGCATCTTGAGATAAAATTATGTACATGTATGTATGTATCATGTATGTATCATTACTGAAACGTATCTTGTTTCTCGCTGTTCAATTTCCTGAAGTAGGTACAATATTTTTTTTCACAAAAAAGGTTCATATAATTGCGGTCATGGGTCCAAGAACCAGAACCGGTTTGCCCAACAACTTCACTAGTTCTAGACGCGGCGGTGACGCGGTCCCGCGTCACCGCCGCGACTAGAACTAGTGGCCAGCAGCGGTAAAGCCCGGCTCTGTGACTAGTGCTGATACTTCCTGGAACCTCATTAACTACATTGCGAACAATAACTCACTTCAGAGGATCTCTGGAGACAGACTCAAGTCTAATGGATTTACTAAGTAAAGCGTCGGTTTCCAATTAATCTAACACTTTAGTGTTGCTAAAGTAAACATTTGCCTGCCACAAAATCATTTCAAATCCACACTCGCACACGTCCGCGCCGCGGCAATTGTGTTCGAAAAATGAAATGAATCATGAAATAAATTGACAGACCTTTCAAGCACCGGTAGTTGTGTCAATGACGTACTGTGGGATGTTAACCCCTGACGCTCGCGAACTACGACCGATTCTACGCAAAAACACAACAAAACGCTTCTCATTAGCTAACAATACCGCCAGGTCCGCCGCGTCGCGTCGCCGCCGCGGCCGTCATCCGACCTATTGTCGATTAGCGCACAATTACTCGTTAAACGAATGGTTTTAACCTTTTTGTCATCATAATTGCCCGGTAACAACATATTCTCTTACGTCGTAATTATTACGCGTCAAATCTTAAGTGCTTCCTCGACGGAGTGTAACTCATAAACTAGCCTCAGGGTACACCGATTGACTTTTGTACAGAACGAACATCTCACTTTCTTATACTTCGTGGACACGCCTTGACAACTTTGTTGCATTCATCAAATCACGAGTTTGACGTATTTACTGGTACGTTTTTGTAATGTCGCCTTTGATCAATTTGTGTGAATAAATACAATTGAGAAGGCTCAATTATCAAAACATTGAAGGGAACTCTAAATTCCCTTTCAACGCCACAAGTTGATTAATTAAAGGAACGAGACCTTTCAGACGTGGAGTGAGCGAGCACCGCGCGAGTCGCGAGATCTTAAACAGCAGTAATTAAGTCGTCCCTCGAGCGCCCTCCAAATTGAGACAAGTCGAGAGTTTCCACGAGGTGCTCGCCTGCACCCACCGCTGCCGCGGTAGTCCTTAAGTCAAGGGCATTGAAGTCGTGCGCCGAGCCCGTGTGCCGACCTCGTGCACTGCACTGCGCTAGTATAAGATTCAGTCTTACTTCTTATCGTGCGCGTAATTAAAATTCAAATAAAACGTCACCGGTTTCAAGTGTTTTTGTATTTGAATTTTGTGGGAAAATTGTGCTAGTATTATTGTTTTAATTTAGACGAAAGGCGTTGGCTCGTGATGTCGCCAGATTGAAGTTAATATGCTTATGAATTTGACATAATTCAGAAGACCAACGGTCGGAGCGTTTAATCGATTCCTTTACGTTAACATTCAAGTATCGCTGTAAATGTGTGCTCTGCATTACTTGTCGCATGTAGCTACATGTAGAACAATGCGGTGACGTACAACACGACAACCGGGCAGCGTACGCACCGGCCGCCGCCGCATGCGCTGCTCTGCTCACCAAACTTTCACATGAGAAAGCCGCGCGCGATGCCGGCGCCATCTGGCGGACACGTTACAATTATTTAATGCGACATGTAACAAGAGATAGATAATGTAGCCACTACGAGTAATTCATTACCGAGTTACAGAATATGTTTTGATAAAAAAACACGTGAGCGCTGCTTCCCGCGCGAGCTTCTCGGCGAGTGGGTGGTGTCGGCACGAATTAAATAGTTGGAATATAATTGCGTGTAGTGCGCACAATATCAGTAAGGTGATTACGATTCTCAACGGTACAGGTGGGGGAGGTGACGTCGCTTTGTAAACATCCCATTCTTTCTTATTAATACAATGTTAGGTTACAATTATCACTAAACACGCGCGCGCTTGTGCGTGTGTGCGTGTTTCGGGCGATTGAGGTTTACATTTTTTTAAAGATTGATTTGATTTAAAATTTTCAAACATACTGCATGAAGTTAAGTCAAATATTTACGTTAAGCTTTGTAAACACTTCCGAGCTCCCATGGCACGTGGGAAGATGCTAGGATGAAGGGGGGCGGACGGGCGGCAGGAGGCATTGTCAGGGGAGATATGTTCCCACACGGCGCAGCCTCAATGCAGATCCTCTTTGTGTCGCGCGATAAACAATCGCAGGAATTTAAATATTTATTTGAAATAAAATTTTGTTTTTCTAAACAGTGCAATAGACCACGCACACCATTAAGTTCCCACTCAATAGCCAGCCTATGCAAATTACAAACAAGCGGAGTTGACCATCCGTTGATAACAACCAATTTGCGTTTGTTGTGAAGAAATATAATTGTTATGAAGTCATATATAAGACACCCGATCCTGCGCCGACGCCGGCATCACACCGCTTTACATCAACGATGACAGACTGAGTCCTATAAATTTATTTTACTTAACAATTGCAATTAATCCGAGGCGCTTTAATTATTGTGCTCAATGTGCTCAGTGATGTCACCGCCGCAGCTAGCGACCACGTGACCGGGCACACAGTCGCGTTTATATCGAGCAAAACAAACGTACTCTGAAATGTGCGCGCCAGCTACAGACACGGCGACAGTGGAAGAGTCAAAGTCGCCGGGAGCTGGAACATTAACAACAATTAATTGAAAGTAATTAATAGGAAATAAGATAAGGATTATTTGGTAAACAATGTGATATACATCGTAGCACAACTACTCTGTGACATCTACAGTACAGGCCCAGTTCAGGTATTTTTCCTATTGTCTCCTCCACTTGTGGCTTCAGTAAAAGTCTAGACATTACCTGTAAGTCATATTTCCCTCTCCTGTGATGTCCCCGTGCGCCGCGCAGACCCCGCCGTGGACGTGTCTGCTACACGGCGGACACGTCGGCGGTGGTTAGTACAATAAGTCCGAGCGGGATCGATTCTGCACTTCTCCTCCGCATTGCGCAAAATGTAGGCAAACTTTTAACATGTGCAGATGACTTCATCTGAATTGATCGTTTCTATAGTACCTCTTATTTTAGTATTGAATATATTTCTTCGCCTGCAAGTATTTCTTACTAAAATGACAACTGATACGTGGACAAGCACCAGTTGCGTCGACCACACGGACGGAGATTGTGGTGATAACAAAGCATTTAGCTATGTTGTCAACGTTGCCGGTGCCGGCAGCGTAATGTGTTTTGTAAAAGTGTTCACTCAAAACGAGTCGGGCGCGTGTCTGTATGTTCAGGCGAGATAGAAGTGGCAGGTAATATATCTTACTCTAGCATCAAGCCCCGCCTACGCTGTGACGGACAGTGTCTCATCTGCTCATCTCCGAGTAACTCCGAGTGTGTAACAGACAGTTATCTTACGTTATCTCACATCCCGATGTATTTTACAGCCGCCATATTTGGTTAGAAACAGCTGTGTTACACAACAAATCAAGTTTTCTTTATGTCACTCAGGTATTTTCTGCTCGACAAGTGTGTCCAAACTAAAACAGTATTGTTACAGATTTTAATATGTAATTTGGTGTAGATGTGGGACTTAGCCCATATGTTCTCCGGAAGACGTATCTACTAAACTTTCACTTCCTAATTTTGTTAAAAATGCTTACTGTTACGATTTCAGTTATCGTCATAATATTGTT
>JAODUI010016977.1:0-14350 GCA_027563995.1 Papilio gigon | reverse complement strand
TGACTATGGCCTAGTCACCCCTAATAGGGTAGGCTCCGAGCCCCTCGGTGGGGACGTATAGTGAGCTGATGATGATGGTTCGGATTTCCAATCACGTGATCAACAGTTCGATTATTTTCATTGTAAACATTATTCTAGCACAAGCTTCATTGGAGTACAAGATATTTTAGTTAACAAAAATCTAATTGAAAAAAAAAAGTAAAAAAAACAACTCTTTTCGCCAGATAGGTCGAAATTATAAATATTTGATATACTTATAAATTAATTATAATTTCGGTCCTCCGCTTTCCGCATCCAAGTGGAAAGCGGAGGAACGCATACTATGGAAGACATTGGGTAAGGCCTATGTCCAACAGTGGGCAGACAAGGGCTGATGATATGCTCATATAAAATTTTCAGGTTTTTTGTATTAAAAAAAAACATATTTTCTTTTTTTTATATGCTTACCTCCCATGTAAACAGTTCGAAAATGTATAAGTTTGTTACAATGGCGAACACGATGATGAACAGCAGCAATGCTGTCGAGAAGCCTTTTAAAATCCGCACCATGAAGGCGGACAAACGTGGCGTGAACTTCTGCATCGCCAGCCCTATCGCCAGCGGCACGATCAGGCCCACCACGAACATGGCGATGTGCTGGTACGGCACCGCCATGTTCGCGTTACGGAACAACAATTGACCCAACGAGAACAACCAGAGTGGCATGAAACCTGCAAAAAATAATTGAACTTTATCACGGGTAACAAGTCAGTGCCAGCATTTTTTAAAATTAAGAAATAATTAAATTAATCTAAAGAGAAACTCGCCATATTTTACAACCCCATAAATAAATCTATACGTAATAATTTTAATTAACAATAAGTATTGAATAATCACAATTCAAACGTAACAGTTTTTGTTAATAAGTAAAAAGTACTGAATTGAAACACCAATAGCTTGGTAGTTAAAGATACGGATTTCCGAACACGTGTTCGAGAATTCGAATCCGAACATTCAACTATTGTCATATGTGTACAAGCCTAGCTTAGTTGGAGTACAAGAATTATTAGTGAATTAACAAAAAAAATCTAGATTTTAACAACTCTATGACATAGTACACACCGAAGGCAGAAAGAGTAGATATTGTTGTCATAGCGAGAGACAGGTTGAGGTTCCCGCCCAGCACGAAGGTCCAGATGTTGGAGGCTCCGCCCCCAGGCGCTACGCCCGTGCAGAACATGCCCAGATGCATCTCCGGCAGGGTAGGGAAGATTAAGAAACCAAGCCCAAAACACATCTGGTACAAAAAATGCTTCTCATTTAGTATAGAGTAAACAGGTCGCTGTTCGGAATGCGGGTAGGAATGTTAAGTAAAAAAAGTCAACTTTTACTTAAAAAAAAAAAAAAAACAAAACTGTCATAAAAATATGCTTAAAATTAAGTTTCGTCTAAAAAAATAAAGTGAATTCTTATTTTAAAAAAAAAGGAACGTCATAAAAAAAAAACGATTAAGGTCAGATTCATTTATAAGTTAAAAGTATTTTAATTTTTTTTTTATTACAGTCGACATGCGATGAAAAGAGGTACATCTTGAAATGCAACCTTTTTCGAAGCATTGCACACATGCAACGCTCCACTCACCAGTGGCATAAACACGAACTGTCCGCAAAGACCAATGAGCGGGCCGATCGGCCTGCGAACAACCTCCTTCACCGTGGGCCAGTCCATCGCGCACCCAAAGTTTATGAAGATTAATGACACCTATAAACAATTAGTTCAAACCGCTTAATACAACATCGGTTACAGCGACCAAAGTAACTGTCGTTGAAACAATATCGCTTACAATGGACATGGATTATTCATCATCATTATCAGCCTAGTGTAGTCCACTGCTGGACGTAGGTCTCTCCCATCGATTGCCACAGTAACCGGTCCTGCGCCGCTCGCATCCAGTGGATGGATGGATTATTATAACTTCGTGTTTAACTGTGGTTGATACCGATTCGATTCCGATTACGAAATGTCGGGACTTCTGATAGCGTTTACTGTGTCGTTTTCTATTTTGGTTCCGGTTAAATTTAATCGAAAGTCGAAAGGAGCAAAATTGTTATTTAAGTTGGAGACTGTTTTTTTTTTACCGAATACATTTGTGGTAAGTTATATGTAAGTAAAAATAAGTAAGACTTTGGAAGAATTAATCTCACAATAATTGGTTGGTATAGAAAATACTTTTTTGTTGGATGGTTCATTTATGGATATAACATATATTTTTTTTTAGATTAGCCTCCTTTTGTATTCACTTAGGATTCCGGATTACTGTTCCGATAAACAAAATACAATAAATTCGGTTCTCATTTAACACTTCCGTCAAATCCCTGGTTGTAATGTAAAAATTACTTACGAATAAGGCAACACTGGTGGTGAATATAGTGTCAATGACCCGCTGAGGTCTCAACACTGTGACAGGTATGGTGCCGTTGACAGGGAACTCTGCGGTACCTCGCTTCACTTCCAAGAATAGGTCCGTGCGACCTGGACACAATACACAATACAAGTGTCAAGTGTATTCGGTTTATTAGAATATGGTAACCTCTTAGCACATAGTAATTAAAACTATTGCTTATTAATAAAGAAATACAAGACTGACCAAGTCTGACACTCTAGGAATGACACGGAGTTGAAATTAACCTACAGATTCAGTCAGGTAAAACAATGGCCATGAAAGCTAGATTTCATCATGATTATATCAGCCACAAATCGCCCACTGCTGGGCGTAGCTATCTTTGGCGGATGCCGACGCCTTGTGAGGCGTCTTCGGCCCTCATCCATAATACTTCCGCAAACTTGACCAGATCATCTGTCCATCTTGTGGTAGTCCTCCCCACGCTGCGTCGACCTGTTCGTAAATCTTGATTTACTTACCAAGAAACTCGGCATTGACTTGAAACTGTCCCTTCCAATTAGGCGCAGCCTCCTCCACTCTAAACGTGGAGGTCCAATTTCCGTAGGCCACGTGGTGATTTCTAGACTTTATCTGAAACTCGTCGGCTGGCTGTAACCCGTCACCTGAATTTTTTTTAAAGATTATGCTTCAGGCTTTTATGCAAACATTATAAATGTTACCATGTAAGAGGTAGGTGCAAAAGGCCACTTATTATCGAAATGGGAATCAACATTACTTCTGCGCCATCATCACCATCATCATCAACTTGCACTTTTCCCCGCGGAAGGTCAGCACACTCGCTTCCATACCTCTCTGTCAGCTCATATCTGAACTCACACCCTTCTTACGCATATCCTCTTTCACACAATCACCACCTTCTTCGGTCTTCCTCTACCTTTATAGCCATCATTCGATCTTATCACCTTCTTGTTTATATGCTCATCATCTCTTCGCATAACATATCCAATGTTACTTTTGAGTATAGCAAAGGATTAGAACAAGTTGCTGGCGTCAGTGTTTCCATCGAAGTCGGGACCTTCAAGGGTAGATTGAAAGTTATTAAGCTAGCGTGTACCATTTTTTGTCAGCATCAGAACTAAACAATGTGAGTTGGTGATAAAAGAAATAATAGCTGGACATAATAAATAAAAACAACACCTTTAACTTCAACATTGACGGATTGATAATAGTTCATGTGGAGGGTGACATTGTTGGTGTTGAATGTTGCTAGGAGGTTGGGCGCCGACTGGCACATCACCCAGATGGGACACAGCGCCAGGATGTACAGGAGGATGATGTGGAGCGGCCATATCGGACACATGGCGCGGGCCACTGGAATACAATAGAAATAACTTTAATAACGGTTAAATAACAAACAAAAAAGGATTAAATGGTGCTATTAAATATAAATAACAGCAGATTTTTGTTAACCTAATACATCTTGTACTCTAACTAAGCTCTAGGCTGGTGCTACGATATTGTTTACAATAATCAAATTTTGGGATTCGAATCTATACCCTTAACTATTAGGCTCTTGGTGCTTCAATTTAAAATCTTTTCATCATATAAGAGAGATAGGTCGTTAATTATGGCCACCAAAACCTTCTAAGCACATAAAAGCCTTATAAACCATACAATCGATGTAACCGATGTTATTTAAAATTGAATTTTCCTGAAAAATTTCGTATTCGTCTTAACATTATTTTCTTTATGTAAAATGTATTGTTTCTCAATAACACTGAAGACTGTAGATCAATAACAAAAGGTTAAACGGAATCGTATATTGATCTCCCTATCAGATAAAGATACGGCGGTTTGTTTTTATCCGGCATGAGCAATAACGTCTTTACGTTACACATATATGACTAACAAATTTAAGAGTCAATATCCTAATGGCTCAGGACACGGACTATCGATCTAGCGGTCGTGAGTTCGAATTCCAAAATTCGACTATTGTCGTGGACCACGAGCTTTTTCCAGCTTACCAAGTATGGTTACAAAAAAATATTAGTATTTTAATACAAAATCTTCTAATATTGTTATAAAAAGAAAAAAATGTCATACAAAAAAAACTTCAACCGCGATAAAATAAAAGGTAAGGTAAGGTTATTTTTTTAACATCAGCAGATTATTGTTAGTTTACAAATATTTATTATAACCACTCCAGATCAGCATGAAAAAACTTGTGTTAGGATATCATTATCATCATCATCATCATCAGCTCTTGTCTGCCCACTGTTGGACATAGGCCTTTCCCAATGCCTACCATAATATGCGGTCCTCCTCTTCCCACAGTATTAGGATATGGTTCACAATAATCGAATGTCCGGATTCAAAACCACTCTAGTTCGTTATTCCGTACCCTTAACCATTAAGCTATTGACTCTTAACATAGTATAAAAATATGTACAAATCAATTCAAAGTAGTGTAGTAGTAGTTACTACTACTGTAGGCAGTAGTAGACTTAGTGCGGACGGCAGGAAGTCGTTGGATGCGGAAGGAGGACCGCATACTGTGGAAGGCAATGGTAAAGGCCTATGTCCAACAGTGGGCAGACAAGGGGTATTTATTATTAATGACAAAATAAACACGCGTACACAATCTTAGTGTACAAAGAATTGCATTGTTACGACATACGGAGCGGATATCTGGGATGGTTGTAAAACAATGGTATTGTTTGAACATACAATTGTTGTATGTATGTCAAATGAATTCATACAGATTTCTGATACGCTCATTTATTTAGTCCAAACACATTAGATTTTGTTTGCAAAACCGCTTAGTACAACATTGGTTACAACGACCAGTTATATAACAGCTATTTAAGTAACATATAAACAAAGCAATGTATGTTACAGATGTACTGAGAAATTATTTTCCTTCGTTAAAACTCGGATCTCTATCGGCATACGATGACACCTGAACTGTCAATGATCGTATTAAATGAGTGACATTTTCATATCCGTTAATATGGAACTTTATTGTTTAGGGTCAAATGTCAAAATGAATAATATAATTCTCTAAGATCTGTACTGAAGCTATTTGAGTGAGAAATTATTAAGGAAAATCATTTCTCACTATATCTATACTAAGGCCGTTAGATATAAAACAAAATTCGACAGTAACAAATGAATTTGTTACTATATGGTTGTCACACACGCTATGATTTGCTTGTGTGTTATACATGTAAAGTAAAATATTGATGTATAGACTAACGTGTGTAACCTACATAACGTATACATTGATGAAATAATTTAATAAAGTATGAACGAATTCAATGAAAATAAGAAGTCAACAAAAAAATTGATTATTTTTTTTTAATAAAAATATAAGTAGATTTTTGTTAATTTATTAACATTTCTTGTGACCAAAAGATTGTGTTAGGATATGGTTCACGATAATAGTCAAATGGTGGGATTGGAACCTACGACCACCAGATCGGTAGTCCGTACCCTTAACCATTAGGCTATTGGCGCTTCTATGATGACAGATTTTTGAAAAATAAATTTTAAATTAATTGATCTGGAATGGTCTAAAAAGGTATAGTGCCCGGGCGCAAGTAAGGCCCTCTGTGCCACTGATAACATTACTGATATTGGATATTTAAATTACATTGCTAATCAACAAAAAAAATACTAATTCAATGACTTGATAATATACATTATATCTTGCTTCATAATACCTATAGGTTATACATCACGTGAGGAATTAAAACCGTGTAGCATGTACACGTTATATAAATATAATGCGATTATAACTCAGGAATTTCAAACTGAAGTCCGTCCCTACACCATTGAGTTACTCGTGTGAGGTATTAATGTGTTCCTCAATTTAATTGTACCATAAATATGTAACATAGAGTTGATGAAAATATACACAAGAATAAAAAAATACCAATCTACATATATAAAAATGAATTGCTGTTCGTTAGTCTCGCTAAAACTCGAGAACGGCTGAACGGATTTATCTTATCTTGGTCTTGGAATGTTCGTGGAGGTCTTGGGACGGTTTATAAGGTGAGAAAAATTGGAAAAACTTCCATCAAAGCCACAATAATAGCCCTTTTCCATTTTAATACAAACTTTTTTTTTTGAGGTGGAAATGTTTTTTCTTTGTATTTCCTAATAAATTAAAAAAAACTGTTTATTTATTGCCTTTAAGGCGAAACAGAGTTCGCGGGGTCAGCTAGTAATTTATAAATTAAGGTTAGTCAATCATGGTTTCAATAATCTATCATTTAATAATAAGTGTACATCATTAAGTTAATTGATTGACTACTATAAAATCTATTTTGAAATATCAACGAAATTAAACGTCAATAGACTAATGATTAAGGGTACGGACTAGCGATCTAGTGGACGTGAGTTCAAATCTCACCATTCGATTGTCGTGGACCATATTCTAACAATGTTTTTCACAAACTTACCTGAAATCTAATGTTTTTTAAGCAACAGTTGCATGCAACAGTGCCGAAATATCGGGAGCTTAAAGAGGCTAGTCGTGGTAAGAGCCCAGTTTCTTACGAACATTATATTATTAAAAACAACGAAAGTTTAAAGTTATATATTACCTGAGATGGTTACTAGAAATATTAGTGAATTAACAAAAATCTACTGGTATTAAAAAAAAATCACATTTAAAAATAGAACTCAATTTGTCTTAATACAATTTAAAGACAATTGAATAGATAACGTCTGATTACATAAAAATTTTCATTGTATGTGAGACAGTTCAATAATTATTAAACAATTAAATACTCATAAAAGAATTATTTTAATAAATAAATCACTCACTTTTATTATTTCATTCACTATTCAATCACAATATTTAATCATTTAAATTACACGTTGCTAAGTCAGCTACGACACCACGATTGTAACTGACTATTCAAATGTTCTCAAACCTTTCGATTAATTATTATCTTAACAAAACTAATTGATATAATATTGATATAATTCGTCCATGTCACCGACAAACTATATACTGCCCATTTCAAATCTACCCAGTTGAAGAAAGAAAATTGTATACTGAATTAATTCACAAAATAACGTGCGGTCTTTCATTGATTTATAAAAAATACATTAGTCGGTAGATGCATTCTCATAAATATCCATTGATATCTATAGATAGATAGACCTTTGTTTGGTTATGCGAGCTTTTATTAGTTCGAATTCTAACCACTATGACCGTCAGCGCCGAAATGGCGAAATGGCGAAATTCAATTAGGAACAAAATTACACGGTTATAACCTGTTCATGTATACAGCCGGTGTCGGTGTCTGATAATTTACCGCATGCTAATAAAGCGTCAGTTTACAAATTGTCGAAATCGTATCGTCAATTTGTGAATGGATTCTTTCGATGGGAAATGTTAGTATATTATGTTAGTATGGGAAATTAGTTTACAATTTGCCTGGACAAATTATAAATTGGAGGTATTGACGATTTGATGGTTAAATATTGTACACGTGCACCAACCTCTCGTGTTTTCGGTCACGTACTGATAATACTGATAACGGTGTATTTAGCATGCCCGCGGTGATTGATTAATTATAACGATACCAAAAGCCTTTGTCTATGGTATAGGTCTTAATTTTTTTTTAATAAAAAAAATACTAGCAGATTTTTGTTATCCACTAATGTTTCTTTTACCACTCCAATTGATCTGTGGGCTTGCACTAGGATATTGTTTATCATACTCGAATGTCGAGATTCGAAGTTTTGACCACGTGATCGGAAATCTGTACCCTTAACCATTAGGCTATTGACGCTTTAAGTAGTGACAAGTTTGAGTAATTATAGGTCTGTAGAGATAGTAAACTACTTAGTATTTCGAAGTCTTTTATTTGACAATTTTTCGACTTTTAAGGGATAGGTCGGATCCCCAGCTCTACACTTCTTGGCTTAAGTTAGCATGTCGGGCTAAAGAGTTTACTTGTTCAAACGTGCCAAATCAAACGGTTATGCGGGTCAACAATTAATATTTTTATCTCACAGACAATAATGTTCTGCAGTGGAAGCATAATAATATGCAAAACAATTCCCTTTAATCGATACGCTGAGGCATAAAGTAACGCTTACTTCTAACGATAATTGGAAGTCATTGAAAACAGCATCCGTTAACCAGTTTTTGCTATTAAGATTAACCTTGGTCCTTGCATAATACGTGCGTAGACTAAAAATGTATAACTGGTGACCGACATGAATTTATACGTCTGTAAAATATTCTAAACAGTATTATAGTTTCATTGTATAATTTAAATGAGTGTGACAAGAAACAGTAACGCTATCATGGATTTATTGTGTGAAATGCGTAAGTGTGAGTTCAGATACGACGGCTGATGGAGATGTATGGAGTACATCAAGACACATAGTGAAAAGGGCAGGTTGATGATAAAGTGACAATAACGCCATCTATCGTGAATCACTGAATTACAATACTTTTACTTATTAATACAGTACACTTTTAATATTTATAATTATAATTTTTGAACTTTGAAGTTCATTTTTTTTTTACTAAAATAAGTTACTTCTGATGTAAAAAAAAATGGACCTATTTTAGATTTCGTTAACAGTTCAAAAACGTATTTTAATAGCAAGCAACTGTTGAAGTTCATGTACATATTGTTCTTTTATTATGGCGAAGAATGGCGGTCAAGGACAGGTCAACGCAGCGTGTAGGCCTCCAGCACGATGGACTGATAACCTGGTCAAGTTTTCGGGATCTTGATGAGGTCGGCCGAGGAGCGATGGTCGTGGCGATCTTTGGAGGAGGCCTACGCTCAGAAATGGGCGTGAAGTGGCTGATATGATGACGATGGTGATATATAAAAATGCTAGTATATATACGACAGAATAACTGAAAGTAATAAATACTTGACTGATCATATACTGGTTGCGTGCAAAGTAACACAACTACGCACAGGATGTTAGTCCATTATTGGAACACTAATATCCTGTTTCATACGCATTGACTGGGTCAGGTTATAATTGTTGATACAATTTATAAACCAAGCTTTATAAACAATAGAGCAAACTGTTACAAGTAACTAAAAATAATAACAAATTTAATCGAAAAGAGATTTCTTATTCCCATTCTTCACGTAACCCTTTTCATTAAGTCGAAATATACATAGGAAGAAACATATATCCATCAGTCTGTATTTAATAAATGGTGAGTAATATAGGTAAAATATAATGTTAATACAAGTAATAATGCGTATAATAAGGCGTATATATTTATCCGAAGTGACACATCTGTTTTTTTTAATAATAATACTTATTTAATTCATTCCAATAAAGAATAAAAAAACAGTAGAAAGAAAACAAATATGCAAGCACAATATGTAATTTAACACTACTGACAACATCACCATCATCATCAGCCTAATGTAGTTCACTGCTGAACGTGCACTATACTCTAACACATAAATATTAAAACTTTCGTGAGATATTTCACTAAACTACTAATAAAACCGACTAGTCGGTACCTACACCGATCTACACGTCAGTTGAGCCGTTATTAGTTTAAATGTCAAATAGTCAAGAATATAAGTGTTTATTCCGTAACTATTAATGTCAACTGTATACTAACAGTATAGTGAAGGAAAACATCGTGATGCAACCTACACATATGGGTAAAGAAATCCAAAGATATGTGTGAAGTCAAATCAACCACGATGGCACTGGGTCAGCGTGGTTGACTATGGCCTAGTCACCCCTAATAGGGTAGGCTCTGAGCTCCACGGTGAGGACGTGTAGTGAGCTGATGATTATATACTAACAGTATAATCTTTTGATATGTTTACAAGTGTCTTCACACTTGCGTATATTTGCTGTGAATGAAAATATCAATATGTTAAATAATTAAATATATTTACGAAAATATAACGATCACGATTTAATATTTACATATTAATAAAACATATGGATACATATGTAAATTTGTTTGAATATTGGATCGCTGCGCCAGCGGAGTATTCCTTTTGAAAAACAGCAAAATTATACATAATTAATACATTTTTTAAGTATGTCATATTCTCAAAAAACTATACCGTAAAGTACTTATGATTTTCGATATCTGTCACATTCGACATTACTTTAAGACGCTTGTAAAAAAATTAATTCGTTCATTCATCATCAGCTCACTATACGTCCCTACCAAGGGATAGGAGCCTACCTATTATTACGGGTGACTAGGTCATAGTCAACCACTATGGCCCAGTTCGGGTTGATTAACTTTACACATATTTTTGAATTTCTTCGCCGATTTGTGCAAGCACCACGATGTTTTCCTTCATCGTAAGAACGTCGGATAATGTATATATCAAATTGAAAATCGCAAAACACATTGATACATTGCGTAGATCGAAGCTGGACAATGTCGAGTACGGTCCGGTCGAGAGCTTAACAAACGTCGCACCGACCCCTTTAGAAAAACGCTCGGAGTAAATAGTTGAAAAACAAACTAACACAAGTGGCAGTTGAAAGACATTCCTAGTTTATCATGACATCTATAGATAACAGTTCACTTTTCGCCAAGGCGAATACGGCAATTTACTATGTACGGATACATTATCAAGTACCTAAGTCAATATTGCGTTGCGCATACTAACAATATTTCCAGATAAAAATAAAGAAAACATAAGTAAAAGATAAATAGATGCGTTTGTTTCGTTATGGAGGCGACTGTACTTGTTAGTACAGTAACAGTGTTAAGTACAGTTCAATGCACAATGCATGATCATTTGTTTACGAAACATTAATATGTGATTGTCGACAGTGTTGAAATATATCACACTTCAATGATAAAGTACACGATTAAATATTTATTCTTTATATCATATAATTTTTTTCGCTTGTATTTTAACGATGAATAAAACATTGTGATGCCTGCACATATCTGCGAAGTAATTCAAAGTGTGAAGTCAATGCACTGGGCCAGCGTTGACAATGACCTCGTCGCCCCTAATAGGGTAGGTTCCGAGCCCCTCAATACAGACATATAGTGAGTTGGTGATGATGATTGTGATATTATGAGAAGGGGGCAAACGAGCGTCGGGATCGCAAGGTGATCATCGACGCCTAGACTTCCGGATTACTAGAGGAACCACAGATGTGTCGGCCTTCGAAAAAGAGGTACGAACACTTTTTTTAAAGAACTCTAATTGTCATCATGACTAGACAAATATATACAAAAAACATTGAGTATGAATTTAATTTACACTTGCATTTACTTAATTTGGCCTCGATCATATACAAAAAGGATTACTAAGCATGATTCTGCAAGTTATTTTTAGAATTATTTCATCGAAATCATTGCTTTGCTTTGTTCCTCCCTGCAGGTGGACCGACGACTTAATGCGGACGGCAGGAAGTCGTTGGATGCGGAAAGCGGAGGACCGCATACTGTGGAAGGCATTGGGAAAGGCCTATGTCCAACAATGGACATACAGGGGCTGCTGATGATGATGATGATATTCGTAGTACAATGACTCTATAATTTGATTCCGTTAAATAAACGACATAAAATCTGACAATTTTTTGCTATACTTTTCTCACGGTACAAAGCCTTCGACTCAACTAATAAATACTCTTTATTAACTGTTTTATTTCCATATAAAAAAAACTACGAAACTGATTTTAAAGTCACTGATTGAAAGCGCTTATTATTACAGATGGGATCATAGAAGCGGCGGAATCTGCGAGGTGATTATCGATGCTCATGGGTGACCGCAAAACTAAAGGAACTCTTAATAAAAGAGTGACATGAGCTATTAATAAAATTTTCTATGTAACTGCATGATGTATAGGTTGGTTGTTAGCTGATTTTAAACTAAGCGGAGCATAAGATTCATATAAACGTAGTGACTAGCTTATAACGCTGGAGATAGAAGCGCTCTACGTCAAATCACAAAGGCGTGGTATGCGTTCATTCCAGTGTTAGTAATCCGATTATGCACATCAAATGTAACGCAGCGCTGTCTGTATACTATGATATTGGTTATTTCTTGCATAAAATACAGTAAATGTTACGTAATTGCCTATTGTAGTCTACCAGCAAGATGGACGGATGATGTGGTCATGGGTTTTTTTTTTAATTTTTTGGGACTTTTGTTTAAAAGTACACGTCAATTCCATAATGACCTTTACACAAAATAAAACACTATCAACATAATTATAGAAACAAAAATCAAAACAAGAAACCATAACATATATTCACACTTTGGCCACTACGCAACGAACTTCGCCTGCTTGGTCTGATGGTTCTAGTCATTGTTGCGGGAGTAACCTGGATAACAGTCGAAGTCCCATCATCGTGGTGATCGGAGGAGGTCTACGATGATATGATGATGATTATTTGAGATTATAAACTAAAATCCTCAGATTGCAATTTTAACTGACATCTTATCTTTAACAGTCTGTACACAAATTGTTTAATACTCGCACGTGTCAAGGTTCATTTTCTTAGAAAGTTATTAAGATAATTAAATGTGAACATTATTCTACGTTCATTAACAGCATTTGTACGACACGCACATCGCTGAATTTGCTTATGAATTTCATGATTAAGCTTTGTTATCAGGATACATAGCTGTGTGCGCTTGTAAAGGATTTTATTACCCGAAACAGAGATGCTCTGTTCACATTTGTTAAATGAAACTGGATTTGTCTCATGAAAACACTTCCGTTGGACTTTCTGGAATGGATTGGAGAGAGTTCTGAGATATCCAAAGGAACTTAACAGGACAGGTAAGTTTCTTTTTGATAATCGAATTCAATGAAAATGAGAAATTATAATTAATATACAGAAGTACCGCTTTGTACATTTCAAGCTGTATTAGATGTTCTACTTAAAGTTTTATTCTACAAAGGATAGAAAAAAAAACTTTGCCTTTGTAACGCTAACTTTTAGCCGAGCTTTCTGCATAATTACCTCTTTTATCAAAGCGGCCCGACCGCGCTCTTAACATTCTAAAGCAGTTAATACGCGTTTGAACTGGAACAAATAAACGATACAGTTTAGCTTCGTTTGAAAATATGAATCCAAATATTTAAAAGGTACTTGAAAATATCAAAGAAAATCGTAGCTAACACACTTTAAGTTATAACGGCACAGTACACACATTTTCCGAAGGTGCGTACCAGACATTAGACGTAATTTTACCGAACGAACAAAGCTTGATGGATTTCAAATTCGTTTAGAGTTTTCAATTTAAAATAAATTGTAAATATGTAACTATAAATAACATCAATTTGTTTCACAACAAGGGTGCGAAAAGAAAGGCGTTAAACAATTTATTCGGAAGGTAGGTAAAAGCATCAAAGGGTAATAAAAATCGAGCCTCGCCTTACGACAATGTAGTTAAATCGGTAGGAGAGTAACTATTAAAGAATATAACTTGAGAAAAAAAATGTTTTAAATTATTATTAAAAGGAAAAAAGATGTATTAGGACGATAAACTGTAAACATCTTAGTTACAAGCTTGTTTTAAACAACTTATTGCTTTTAACTAGCACCGATATCTAATAGTATGTTTACATTATTCCAGTCCAGAGATCGATATCACCGCTGGTATGCAGTTGTAAGAGAATAAACCCTTACTGGAATCATATAAACAAGTTCAGATTACAATATCAAACACGTTCTTCGTGTAATCGAACGGAATAAGCGTATTTTACCTTCGTTTAATATTCCCAATTAGAGGGTTTCAGGAAAGATTACCGTTACCCCGAAATTATATATTACGCACGTATACACAAGCATGTTACTTACGTACGTATCGTGTTATTATTGTATTGTATAGTTACATGAGAGAGAGGTAGAGCGTCGGTGCTTGACCTTAACAGACCGTACTCGATGTTGTCCAGGTTCGATCCCCGCTAGTTTCGTTTATTTCAGACTTTATTAACCTCGCAAAAAATTTG
>JAODUI010016976.1:0-14370 GCA_027563995.1 Papilio gigon | reverse complement strand
TGATTTATTAGTAAGAAAAATTAAATATACACTTTTTTGCGACTCCAGTTTGAATAAATCAGACCATTTTGATTTTGTATTGTTGTTTCGCCAGTGGACATTCATAGCTAATTGATTGGTGTCAGTAATTGTTACGTTTGCCGATGCAGTAGCTTGCTGTAGTAACACAGTGACATACAGAGGGCGCTGTTAGTAGGTACGCGTGTGTGCGGTGCGGTTGCGGTCGCCAGCGCCCGGCTGTCTCGCTGTCTGATCGTTTTACTGACACGTGAGATCGCCGGAGCGCAAGGACTCGATAATTGACCCTTTTTAAGTCGAATATTTGCAATTTATATCTTCACTTTCGAATTTCGAATTTCGAACGCTTTTAAAAATTAAACTGACTAAAAAGTAATTTCCATCTGTAGCTGCTGCGTGAAGTTAAGTAATTACGTCAATATATTCTAGATGTAGTTTAGTCATTCTTAATTTGAATTTTCGAATTGTTCCACAGATCAATAAAGCTAATTGATGCTCAGAAATGAGTAAATCTAATGTAATCACGCGGGCGTTGCACCGTGCTGATGGAAGTCGGTCCGGGAGCCAAATGTTTGTGGGTCAGGCGCGGCGATACGGGTGGATATCGACCTTGCTATTGGTTAATCAGTCGGCGCTTGCGTCCCGAAAAGTGTAAGTGCGGGAACTTTCACCCTTACTCCGCTTATTGTTCAAGAAGTGTGCCGCGCTTTACACCTTCCTATGTTTCGTGTATGCATGTATGTATATATGTGTGACAAACCCGCACTGGGTCTGTCGAGACACTTTTAGTTTAATTATATTTTGTAAATAAATTATGTCTTTAATACTTGTATGATTTAAAAACAATTGGGATGATTTCTCAATTTTTTACCGTGTTTTGTGATTCAACTATAAAATACAACGGAAGATCTGTATACAATCAGCAGGTAAAGACATATTACGTGAGTATAAAGCGAGATAAATTCAGAAATAATCTCGTCCTGTGAGAAGAGACACATCTCTTCGGATACTATTTAATCAACTAAAAAACAATCAGATGCAAGTTTAGCAATTATTGAATGCGATTCAAGTTGTAACGTGCAACCTTAGAACGTGCCTCATGGTAGAATTGTTCACAAGATGGCTACCCGGTCGGCGCTCCGCCGCAGAGTGGCAGGAACAGCTCACTCTTCAAAAGAATCGTTTCGAGTCGCACTCGGTCGAGGGTCGCGCCGACAAATACGTAAAATAAATAATTATTATGCACCTGTACAATTGCAACGACTTGGTTATTTTGGATCATTTACACCGATAACGATATCGCCTTGTCAGTGGAGTGTGCTACCGATAAACATAATTTGAATTATTACTTATAATTATTGCAACTTCCAAACATCGTCATCAGCGAAGAACAGATTCTTTGGTAACGGTTCTACGACAGTTTTATGTGTGTGGAGACCTCGCAGATGGAGATTGTTAAAATCTGTAACAAGAACGCGTTTCACGATCTCTGGATCTCTTATTAGTGATAACGGAGGTGTCGCTCAATGGAATCAGACGAGTTTTTTCGGATATCTCCAGTATAGTTCAACGGCTATTTCAGTCACACTGTGCATTCTGAAGTACTTTCGAAAATCGTCCCCAAAAAATGGTATCGGCTTGTCAAGTTTCATTTCTTTCTTCTCCCAATACGTGAACGTCCTCGTGCCGGACTGTTGTGGAATGCCAGCCACCAAGATGGTGTGGATGGTACTTGGCTGTCTGTGATGTCGTCCAATGACGGAACTCGGCGGCAGGAATTGTTCCAAACAATTCTTCTAATAGAATAACCTATAACTAATAAGATTCCTGAGAAAAAAGTCGTAACATTGTTCTATCAAGTCAAGAACAATTTTTGTAACTAGCTAAATTATATTTTATGTGTTTGATGTTAAATAAATTGTCTTTATTCGTAGGCCCGCGTCGACTAGGCGCGGAATAAATAACTTTGTATAACATTAAATTCTCGATTACGTAACATTGCTATTTTATCTTGTAAGTTGATATAATGTTCACTGTAATTATGCAAATTACACGATATCAGGATGACTGTATTTTTTACACCTTTCTTCGTATGACTTAAACAGTTTATTATATAGCTAAATTGTACTTTCTAAACTTGTCAAATTTATCAGAATTACTGTTTATAAAGGTACAAATCTTTTGTACCTACATACTGCCTTTTATTAAATTATGTGATAACATATTTTGTTACTGAGAAATTAAAATTTTTGTGTGTGGTTAAAAAACTGTTACTACTAATTTTCTATGAGCGATGTTTCTCGATGCGCAGGGAATTCAGATATATTTTTATCCGTACTTTTTGGACTTATCTGCTAAATTTAATAACGTTCTAAAATCTATATTAACTAAGATAAAACCTGCGAGTAACTCGCATGTTTGCACGTCTTCCATGACAACGCTTTGATTAAAGACATTTACTTTCAGACTCTAGCCTGGTACGTGCTAAATGGCGCGATAAAGAATTGGATATTTTCGTCTAAATGTATACGTTGTCTTTGTGTTGCCGCGTTGCTGTAGGCAACACAATTACTCGCATATGACCCGCTCGTGCTGATGTGTGAAGTTTCAAGACATGTTCTGTAATTAGGTACATAACTAATTGTTCCTGGCGAACTGAACGCGCAACGGCGTGAGGCGGGCTTCACATTTTGGCTCGCTCTTTTTTTACATGGAGAAACATCGAAGCATATCCCGCGCTACAGGGTGAAGAATCGGGATAGTCATATTTAAGGCATCTAAACACTTGGTAATGTTTCGTTTGGTCATTTGCTAACTGTGAGGCGAAGCGAAGGTGATTGGGGAAGTCATAGTCGCCGGGTGGGCGCGGCGGAGGCCAACGACTAACTTGTATGAGGCACAGCGACTTGAAGGAAGTCTTGGCCTCCGCCAACATAAATCCTATCAGTCCCGCGCTGACGTGACCCAGTCCTGGACTTGCGGCAGTGATTCCTATGATAACCAACTGACTGATAATAACATTTTTTTTATCACTACGGATTAGATCTTATCACCGATGCAAACGAGTCCCTTAAGGGATTTTTTTATTATTTCAAATAAAATATGTTTCATTGTCATATTGCATGTGAATGAAACACACGTGACACATCGCTTAGTACGTTTGCAGCTATTTTGTTTCGTTTCCATCACACATGCTTATCAGACTTTTAGAAATAGGTGCCAATGAAGAAAAAAGTTAGCATGTAAGTTCCCACCACAGTAGTATTTATTTTGTATATTTCCCTTAGCATGAACATTGTCAATATCGAAGTGAAATAGCAGTATTCATCGTTAGTTGCTACTGTATTAGCTCCTCGGACGGAACAACAAAGGTATGCCCCCGAGGACGGACTGCACTACGTTCGATGTTGGATCCACCAGGGGATGGCGCAGCGACTGCGGCGCGGGCTCCACCGTGTACCGCGACAGCACCGCCGCCAGCCCCGCCAGGGACTGCATCAGACCTAGTCTCTCCCCTGGAATAATTAAAAATATTTATACGTTATATTTTGTATGATTCTCATACCCCGGGTGATAGATGATACAATATTCTTGGCACACGGGCCAATTTCAGTCGAAAATGTTCTTCTTAAATTTTTATTACAGAAAATGATCTACTCTGGATCTGTAGAAAAGCATTAAATATTGACCGTAAACGACAGATACTTCCACTTAACCCCGTAAAGTTTTGGGTGTGTCGCCTGACATACTCCCCGACTAGAGGAAAAAATGAAGGTAATTTGTCAATACCTTTTCGAAAAGAACTTACCAATGCACGCTCGAGGACCTTCGCCAAAAGGCAAATATATGTGCTTCGTCATTGGATTTGAAAAGTCTGTCAAGAAGCGTTCAGGCCGGAACTCTTCCGGATTGTCAAAGAATTGAGGATCTTTGTGCAAAGCTTGTACAGGAATGAGTACCGCAACTCCCTCGTCTATTGTTAGGTCCATGTTCGGGAATGTGTACTTCCGCCCACTTTTCCTCACCAAATGACCCAAGGAAGGAAACATTCGGATACCTTCTTTGAAAGCACATCGCAAATAATTCATGTCATTGACAGCGTCATAGCATAACTTGTTGTCGTACTTTGCCAAAATCTTATCGATTTCCTCTTGTACTTTTATTTGTTCTTTTGGATTGAAAGCTAGCTCGTGCAAGGTGTAACTTGTGGAGGACGCGGATGTTTCGAAGCCAGCGGCAAAGAACACAAACACTTGAGCAACCATTAGTGCTTCAGATAGTTCTATCGATACTTGTGCAGGAGTCCCGTCAGCTTTCGTTATTTCCATAGACTCGCCCACCATGTTGCCTTTTTGCTTGCACTCAAGCAGAAGGTCGATGAAATCGTTTCTACCACACGGCTTGTAGTTTCTCTTTTCGAATATACCTCGTACTAAGGAAAACACTTTATTTTCTACTTTTTTCATAATTTTTAAATGTTTGAATGTTTCAGGGAACATTTGTTTGAGGATTAGCGTTACTAATTGACTCACATCGAATTTGAAAATTTCGACACCGAGTTTTCTAAAGGCCGAGTCTTCTTCACTCAGTGAATCTGAATCTAGACCGAAGCCGACCGCTCCGATGAAGTCAGTAGTGTACCGCGCCATTATCTCCCGAGCGTCCAGCACTCCTCCTGACGGCGGTACATTTATCGCGTGGTTCTGCAAGCGTGCAGCTCGTTCTACTATGAGTGGAAACATGGCCTTAAGCTTTCCACTAGTAAATGCAGGCGTCATGCGTTGTCGCAGCAGCTTCCAAACGTCGCCATCGGCAAAGAACAGATTCCTTGACAACGGTTCCAAGATCGTTTTGTGAGTGTTGAAGCCCCTCATATTAAAGTAGCTGAAGTCATTCACGAGAACTTGCTTCACGAGCGCGGGATCCCTGACCACTAGTTCCGGCCGTGTTGCTCGATAGAAACCCACGAGCTTTTCTTTCGGATACCTCAAATACAGGTCGGTGGCCAGTTGTGACATGCTCTTCGTTCTCGAGTACATCGGCCAATTGTTCCCGAAAAATGGTATCGGTTTGTCATGTTTGATTCCCCTCTTCTCCCAATATGTGAACGTCCTCGTGCCGTACAGGTACAGGGCGACGAGCGCCACCACTATGAGAGCTGCGGCCAACATGATTCCATTCACTCATGCAAATGTGCTAATGAACTGGAAATTTATATGTTTACAGCCAACGGAAATAAACGATAACAACAATCGCCGATGATAACAAAACTGATAAATCTCTATACGGATATGTGAAGATTGCTAATTGTTTGTACCCAATACGCGTGTTTAGATGTGCTCGCTCGCGATTATCTTTTTTTAATGAAAACTATAAATAAGAACACACTTTATTACATGAAACTTCACAACACACTGATTGCGGATCGTGCGCCGCGAGCTCTGCGATCTGACTGTCTCTTATACATTTCTGAAACGTACTTAACTAAAGGCGCCAACTTGCACTTGCCATGAAACAGCGTCGATCTAAGTATTATTTATAAAAGCGCTGAATGGTCGCCGCGCCCCCTAGTAATAAGGCTTGCAACAGAACGGATGAACGTGCAATTTGACACATAAAGTTAATATGGACAATAAGTGAAAACCAAAGTCCAATAGTTAGTCTTGTAGAAGAAAAAAATTACCAGGTAAATACAATAGCTACGATGCAAGAGCCAATATCAGTCAAAAATCTTATTTTTAAATGTTTATACTAAAATTGAGATCTTTTTTTTATATCCGAAGGTGCGCTTCACTATTTAATCGCGCAATCATCATTTAATTCGACACGAGCCCGCCCGGCGGGGAAAATACCGCGTGTCCGGCAGAGGCGTGTCCGACGGAGCACCGCAGATTAGATTGGTCAAATTGATATTTTAATAATGGTGAATTGTTTATCTAAAGTTGCGCAGTCTAGATTCTAGTCCCTGATATGTCACACCGGCCATGACCGCGGCACACGACCCAATCACCATGCCTTATGTAAGTAAACATATTTAATTCTTTGAGTTGATGAAAAACGGAAAACTTATAGTGAGAGAAAGTGTGCCTTCACACACGCGTTACCCTTTTGTTGTATTACATATATAACGTTTATAATTTAAGCAGTATACCATGTTTGTGCAGCGTGGCTTGCGGTCGTGCCTTCCCCCGCACGCCCGCACGCCCGTGCGGGGCAGGGCACTGCGCAGCGCAGGAGACCACGATATAAGATATTGTTTGTACCGTCCGACTATTCAGTCCAGGCTGAAGGTGTGGAGCGGCCTGCGGACTGTTTGTATTTTGATTTGTATATGTAACGCTTATAATATGTACCTTACAAAGTAATTATATATTTATGAAAAAAATAATGTTATCACAAAACAAAGTGCAAAATTCAAATGTCAAATGTGCAAGTCATCACGAGTATGAAGTATTATGTGGAGTCTGAGTGACATCGCAATTTTGGCCCCCAGGTGACCACTGTCCCGGTCTAGTACTAACTCTAAAATTGTATTGCGAGCATTACACTGTTAGAGCCCTCAACCACATCTGTTGCACGAATAGCTCGTTCGACCTGTAGCCAGCAGTTCCTTCGCAGCTTTAGCGAATTCAAATGGCCACTCCCCCATTTGCCATGTTATCAAAAAAAAGTCTATAATCATCTGCGATACTAAGAGAATCTGCGTCAAGACCGATCCCGGCCGCTTCGATGAAGTCAGAGGTGTACCGCGCCCTCAGGTCCCGGGCGACCAGCACTCGGCCGCTTGGCGGGGCGCTGATGGCGTGGGTCTGCATCCGCACAACTCACTCCACTATCAGAGGAAACATCGCCTTCAGCTTTCCGCTTGTGAATGCCGGAGTGAGGCGCTGTCGTAATAACTTTAGTGATACTCTTCTTTCGCGAGTACATCGGCCAATTGTTCCCGAAAAATGGCAGCGGCTTGTCATGTTTGATTTCTCTCTTCTCCCAATATGTGAATGTCCTCGTTCAGTACAGGTACAAGACGACGAGCGCCACCACTATGAGAGCTGCGGCCAACATGGTTCAATGCACTCATTTTAAAACTATTAAAACTCCGAATTCTTTAAATTAATTTATAAACTAAGTAACTAAATAATTGAGATAAGGTTAGAGTTGACGTCGTGACAATTGCTTTTTGTTTTTGATGATCCATTGTAAAACAAACGGCGGTTAACTGTTATAATTTAAAATTAAAATAAAAAACCTATTAATTAAATACAAACATGTATTATTATTGTTCGTATTGTCAATAATAATTTCCTAGTTTCTATTAACTGCCACCCGCAGCGAAGGACTTATTATAATATGCCAAAGTGCATGTTTGGACATTGTGTATGCAATCGATTAGATTTATTTGTCCATTCGGTTACCACGTCTGTATAGGACCAACTCAGGAAAGTAGCTTACAAAGTTTTTAGAAAATGGAGACAGTGCTACAGGTGCGAGAACTTGCGCCGAGGCAAATGCGAGCTTACAGTTGTGCAGTAGTTCGTGGACGTGTTACTTTGATCGCGCTAGTTTGAGGAAATATTAATTGTAGTTAAAAACATCTTTGTGAGAGACAGTCCAGTTATCGAAGGAAGCTATAGGCTGCATTACATGCCTACGAAAAACTTGAATCTAACTAAATGCAATCTTTTGTTTGTGATTTCCGAATCACACCATTTTTGCACACAGATTTGCGATCCACCAAAACAAAGTTAAAACAGTGTGCGCTTTATACTGTTATCATCAACGTGCCCTTTTCCTTATGCAGGGGCGGCACAGTATGTACTCCTCCTTCACACATCTCTATCTGCCGTCATATCTGAATTAACTCTCTTCACTAGCATTTCCTTCACTTTCTCACAATCCATTCACACTTTCTCCGGCCTTCCACATTCACAATCATTGCCTTCTTCTTTACGCTTTGTATAAATAGTTCAAGTATTAGTGCGCTCATCGGAAAAGTGGAAAGGTGGAATATGCCGTGTACTGAAATGGGAGCGGGGCACTCCCCGCTCGACGGGGACTATTCAAGTTTCATATGAAGGTAGTGTTCTGAACATTCCTACGAATATTCAGAAACATTCCAATTCATTGGACTTTAATCTGCTACGTGCAAATAGCGCGATAAGGAACTCGGTGTTATCGTCTGCGTCTAATATACTACATAATCTTTGTTTTCGCTTTTAATCAACGTGATAACCGTTTGAGAGAAGGAAAAACCATTTTATAACATTTTCATGCTGATATGGAACACCCCAACTTATGTTTTTATCTTCATCATACCAGCCACATTTCGTCCACTGCTGAGCGTAGGCCTCCGCCAAAAATCGCCACGATGATCGGACCTCGGCCGCCCTCAAATTCCGAATAAAATAGAATTAAAAAGATTGCGAACCTTAAGTGACGATGGGCCGGCCGCATTGCCCGCAGAATAATCTGCCGATGGGGTCATACAGTCCTGGCGGTCAAGGACAGATCGACGCAGATTGCGTAGGCCGCCCGCCCGCAAGACGGACCCATGATCTAGTCACGTTTCCGGGAGTACATTATAATAATTTAGTAGATAATGCAAGATAAAGTGAGGCGGGATTATTACTTTAGCTCACTCTTTTAACACAGAAATGTAAATGTGTGCGCATGTCCCACTCTGTGTGCTGAAGAAGTGCTTTATAACGGATTTGCACCGTCCAAAGTCGCGCCTCGCTAATATTACCTGTCAATGTTACAGTCGGTCTGGTCTGCTCCAAAGGCAACGTCCGGTTGGCGCGGAGTGCACAAGTGACTAATCATAACAACATATAATCACGGTGGAATGGACTTTATCACCGATGGCAAGAAGTCATTTTGAGGATTTGTCATTTTTTCAATAAAATATGTTTTGTACATTACATTACATTATATTTACATACCTGTATCAATGGTAAGGTGTAGCACAAATAAGCGGTAATGACAATTCTTTTTTTTAAATTAAATAATTAAACATATAAGTTCCCACCACAATGCAATTCCCTTAGCATGAACATTGTTAATATTGAAGGGAAATAGCAGTCTTCATCGTTAGTTGCTACTGTATTAGCTCCTCGGACGGAACAACAAAGGTATTCCTCCGATGACGGACTGCACTACGTTCGATGTGGGATCCACCAGGGGATGGCGCAGCGACTGCGGCGCGGGCTCCACCGTGTACCGCGAAAGCACCGCCGCCAGCCCCGCCAGGGACTGCATCAGACCGAGTCTCTCCCCTAGAATTATTTAAAATGTTCATACGTATTGTTTTGTATCGACCGCTCAAGTGGGGGGAAACCATATAACTAGATTTTTTTTTTTTTACAGAAAATGAAATAACTCTGGGCCTGTCGCAAATTACTGAACATTCCAGCTTAAAAGATAGATAATGATTTCCACAAGGCCCTCGCAAAGTTTTTAACCCGATGCCTACCATCCTACCATCCACCCCTAATAGAAGAAAAAAATGAAGATAATTTGTCAATACCTTTTCGAAAAGAACTTACCGATGCACGCTCGAGGACCTTCGCCAAAAGGCAAATATATGTGCTTCGTCATTGGATTTGAAAAGTCTGTCAAGAAGCGTTCAGGCCGGAACTCTTCCGGATTGTCAAAGAATTGAGGATCTTTGTGCAAAGCTTGTACAGGAATGAGTACCGCAACTCCCTCGTCTATTGTTAGGTCCATGTTCGGGAATGTGTACTTCCGCCCACTTTTCCTCACCAAATGACCCAAGGAAGGAAACATTCGGATACCTTCTTTGAAAGCACATCGCAAATAATTCATGTCATTGACAGCGTCATAGCATAACTTGTTGTCGTACTTTGCCAAAATCTTATCGATTTCCTCTTGTACTTTTATTTGTTCTTTTGGATTGAAAGCTAGCTCGTGCAAGGTGTAACTTGTGGAGGACGCGGATGTTTCGAAGCCAGCGGCAAAGAACACAAACACTTGAGCAACCATTAGTGCTTCAGATAGTTCTATCGATACTTGTGCAGGAGTCCCGTCAGCTTTCGTTATTTCCATAGACTCGCCCACCATGTTGCCTTTTTGCTTGCACTCAAGCAGAAGGTCGATGAAATCGTTTCTACCACACGGCTTGTAGTTTCTCTTTTCGAATATACCTCGTACTAAGGAAAACACTTTATTTTCTACTTTTTTCATAATTTTTAAATGTTTGAATGTTTCAGGGAACATTTGTTTGAGGATTAGCGTTACTAATTGACTCACATCGAATTTGAAAATTTCGACACCGAGTTTTCTAAAGGCCGAGTCTTCTTCACTCAGTGAATCTGAATCTAGACCGAAGCCGACCGCTCCGATGAAGTCAGTAGTGTACCGCGCCATTATCTCCCGAGCGTCCAGCACTCCTCCTGACGGCGGTACATTTATCGCGTGGTTCTGCAAGCGTGCAGCTCGTTCTACTATGAGTGGAAACATGGCCTTAAGCTTTCCACTAGTAAATGCAGGCGTCATGCGTTGTCGCAGCAGCTTCCAAACGTCGCCATCGGCAAAGAACAGATTCCTTGACAACGGTTCCAAGATCGTTTTGTGAGTGTTGAAGCCCCTCATATTAAAGTAGCTGAAGTCATTCACGAGAACTTGCTTCACGAGCGCGGGATCCCTGACCACTAGTTCCGGCCGTGTTGCTCGATAGAAACCCACGAGCTTTTCTTTCGGATACCTCAAATACAGGTCGGTGGCCAGTTGTGACATGCTCTTCGTTCTCGAGTACATCGGCCAATTGTTCCCGAAAAATGGTATCGGTTTGTCATGTTTGATTCCCCTCTTCTCCCAATATGTGAACGTCCTCGTGCCGTACAGGTACAGGGCGACGAGCGCCACCACTATGAGAGCTGCGGCCAACATGGTCCCATTGGCTTATGGCGATATGCCGAGTCACTGGAAATTTATATGCTTAAAGTCAATCGATATAGGAATGATAAGAACAATCGCTGTCAACAATTATGATAACAAAATTAACTGCAATGAATCAACAGGCGAAATTCACAAGTTTGTACCTATGCTTTTAAAAATAAAAACCACGATTGACAATACACTTTACTTTGAGGTGAGTTTACAACATATTAATATTGACTCCCAAATGCCAAAGTGCGTGTCGCGCCCCGCGACCTCCAGAATCGAACTAGAATAGATTTAAAACAAACTAGTTAACTAAAGATGCCGACTTGTAGTTATTATAAAACAACGTCAATCAAAGAATTAGAAAAGCGCCGAATTTACTTTGAGTCCGTAGAAGTAATGGTTGCAACAAATGAATACCATATTTGACACAATTATTGTTAAAGTTGAAAAGAAACGCATACGAAAGTCCGAATATAAATTTATATGAAATGTAAATTTTGTGGAATGATAAAGTGAGAGGCTCTGCCATCGCTGCTGATTTTGTCAGAAGATATACAAGGACATAAGCATAGGAAATGACACGCAACATAACATCAAGATAAGAATGGCAACAAGAAAACAAAACGTGAAACATTTCCCGATTAAAGTAGGTACAGGGTATTCGGGAAAGGCATATCCAACGGATTACCACTGGCCGTGAAAGATTAAAAATTGTTTGACATTTATTCATATATTAGGTTGTGGATGGTACGGTACATCCATTGGTGTAGCGAGATATCGATGAGTTTCGTTATTTTTTGAATCCAACTTTGTAAAAATTGGTTTATGTTGGACCTTCAGCTCGTGCGCACTGCTACGACTACTGGCCTACTTCAGCGGGCAACGTCGATCATTCCTGTGACGTTATAGACACTACCTTCTCTTTAAAAAAAAAACTGTCTGCCTGTGCGCGGTGTGCCATATCAATGTTTCATATATACTTCTTTAATAATATAATTTGTAATGTAAATCTTACACTAAATACCGTTTCTCTATCGGAGGGTCGGCGCTAACAGAACTCTTGCAGAGTTGAACTCGCCTGTACTGTTTCATCCTTATCTCCCGCAGTGTTCACGTATAGCACGCTTGTGTACAAAGTTTGAAATCAAGAAATTAAACTCAGGGCACGAAGATAAAAGTGCTACAATATCTATTATATTCTATGCCTAAGATTGATAGTACTGAGAACTGAACAGTATGTACATGTAAAACACCTAGAGGAATGTTTCAACTCTACATTAGTTGTCATAAATCTCGGCGATTTAGAACATTGCACCAACACATTGTCAGGTGTAGCGGGGCGTAAATGGGTACGGGGTAAGGTTGCCGAGATGATGGAAATCTGTTTAGTTCCAGCTGAAGAAGTGGAGCGGGCTTAGCTAACTGCTACAGTCACTACTGAACAAAATATATGTACATTACGTTTGATACCAAGAAATTGTTTACAAAATGGTTCGATACTAAAAAAACCATATTAATCACATTGGTTAGATAACACAGTTATCGCAATACAAAGTGTAAACTGACGTCACTTTAAAAGTCATCGTGACTGTGAATTATGTCAGGCCTGAGTAAGAGAACTGAAGGTTAGCAGAACAATCTCAGTAGTATTATTGCAATGGAAGATCCCGCAACAGCGTATGTCACCCGAATGGCCTGTTCTTATTTTAGAATAGAATAGAAAACATTTGTTATCACACCCCACGAGATACACAGAAAATCTTATAAACTACGATGATACAAAAAAGAAAATAAGACAAAAGTGGCCAACTCAGACGGAGCAGGGGCGGCTTAGGCCATCCCTGCGCTGGATTTAGGTCGGTCCCATTGCTCTTCTAACATTCAACATTTCAATGAAGGTTGAACCTGATTAATGTTATTTTATTCTGTAGAAACGTTTACTTGCAACTGTATTTTGAAAATGTTGTAATTGATTTAAAGATTACAAGTCAGTTATTATGACCATGTCACCGACATCATCATCACTGTGGCCATTAAACAATGCACTGTCTGCCAGTTACCACGTATCCGCAGTGTCCGGCGGCTGCTGCCAGGGACATCGCGGACTCCGCGTGCTAGATACGAATTTATTTTTAATACAGATATTAAAAAATAATAAAACCCATTATCTTGAATGGTATGTCTAATGATATTATAAGCTGTACGTGCATCCGGCTTGCGACGGCGCGAGCGACCTCGCCAACTTGCTCACAAAATGTCATCGTTTACCTGCTTATGTTTCATGTACGCATGTATGACAATCCCGCACTGGGTCTGTCGAGACACTTTTAGTATAGTAATATTTTGTACTGTTCTAATTTGAATAATATTTTAATGCTTCTTGTATAATCTAAAAATAAATTGGCTGAGTTCTCAGTTTTTCTCAGTGTGTTGTGACATCGCTGTGCAGGCATTTTTTACATTAACTATTAAATACAACGGAAGATCTATATACTATCAAAAGGCAAATGCATGTTCACCATCATCATCACTAGCTTTTGTCTGCCCAACATTGGATATAGGCCTAGAGGCATATTACAAGAGTAGAAAGAGAGATGCTTTTAGAAATCATCTCGCTCCCCCTTTCTTTAGCAACTATTTAATCTACTTTCTCTCTCTCTTTCTCTCTCCCGGTGCCTCCCCACTAATGGAGGTTGGTCGTCAGTTCAGCGAACTTTTCCCGAGTCTGTGCCAAGCGAAATAGACTTTCCACGCTGCCAATATTCGTCCACTCTATGATATTTCGCAACCACGACTGCATTCTTCGTCCAGCTCGTCTTTTGCCTGCGAATATGCCCATCAGAAATATTTGCAGGATGTCTAATCTACCTTAATCAACTAAAAAACAATCAGATGCAAGTTTAGCAAGGGTACCATTAATATAAATCGAATGGCGTGATTCGAACCCATGAATACCTTATTGAAAATCCGTACTCTTAACCATTAGGCTATTGTTTAGACAGCGACTGTTCGTTCGAGGTACTCACATAGCAAGATAAAGGGGTGTTCGTGGTAGACGTATACAAGGGAGCACTCCGAATTACTCCGTCGAAAGTACGTCGAGTTTATAGAACTTCCCCCTATCCAAAGTTGCGTAGTAAAGGTGAAGACTTCATTTATCAAATAAAAATTTAACAATAATTGAAAGGAAAGGTCGATAGGAAGTTGGCATTTCTTTGTTCCTGTGCAGTTAACATCACGATGTCTGATGACTGCCTTCGCCGTAGGAACTACGGATAAATGTACTCATGAAATTTGAAAGTAGAAAACACAATGGTACACGGCGGGGATCTCACCTGGATGCGAAGATTTCGACTCAGTCGCATATTTAACAACTGCGCCACCGAGGGCTAGTATTTAAAAAAAAATAGCTAATATTTATAATGGTTACTACAGTTTTAGTGCATTTTT
>JAODUI010016975.1:0-14375 GCA_027563995.1 Papilio gigon | reverse complement strand
AACTAGTCGGTACTGACACCGATTTACACGTGAGTTAAGCCGTTTTATAAGTAGTATAGTGAAATGTCTCACGAAAGCTTTAATAATTTAATGATCTTAGAATTATTTCTACTTTACAACTCTTCTGTGAGATCATGTTATCTCTGACTAGGACGTGAATGTAGCATCAACATGCTGCCAGAAGCTCTACTGTTAACCACTTCAACATCACCAACAGTCTTTAAGTGCCCACTGCTAGACATAAGCCTGTCCCAATCCCTGACACAGAATTCAGGTCCTTCTTACGAATGCAACTTCTCGTCGTCCACCCGGAGGACTCACGCTCCTAGTCCCCAACCGTAGCCTCTATTAAACTGCTTCAACGAAAAGACTAAGTTTGGTAATTACGTATATAGTCAAAGAACTTTAACCCATGATACCTTTATTTAGTAATACCACTAGTTAGGGTAGATTTAAATTAATTGAAACTATCCTAAAGTCCGATCACATCTGTAAGGTCGACGGATCAAAGACTATCTGGAGTCCACGATCTTTTTAATTCTAACACCGAATACGTTCTCTTACAAGTCACCATCAGTTAAGGAACTTCGTTAGTTTATAATCTGACTTCAGATTTTTATAAACTACGAAATTTGGTACTTAAACTATACAACAACAACTATTATATCTCAATACTTTAGTGTCAAGAATTAAAAAGTTAACGGTGAACAATTTTACTCAATTGATTTAAAATTGGAAAACATATTACCATCCTTTTCGCTTCCTTAGAATAAGGCGAGAGAGCAATTATGTTGTCATGAGTGTTTAGTCTCGGACGTGGATATAGAGTACAGATCGAAGTGTTGGAGACCAATGGCATACAGGGTAGACAGAGAGAGTGAAAAGTAAAGGTGACGTTCGTGTATGTGTAAAATTTAAATTGCTAATGTAATTAGTTAATAATAAATTGTATAATTCAGTTGAATACCGGCGTCGGGGGTTAATTCTTGTATTGTATACAAATGAGAGGTGACAGACATTTCTATTCGAATTTCGTTAATTATAGAACTAACTTTAATCTATCAATTTACATACAAAGGTACGCTGTGACCATAGACAAGGACGTGATGGTTAATTTTAGCAATACTTAATTTAATGCAAAAAATATTCCAACTACTAAAATAATTTTGATTCAAATTAAACAAAGTTATTTATAAAATTTTACGATGAACCTTCGATAGAAAATGGCATTGGAAGTAGAAAAAAAATTTTTTTTAAGAAAAACTTCAAGCAGATTTTTGTTAATCTAATTGTATTTCTTGTAAGTAAGAGAAGATGGAACTCTCGACCACATGGTCGGAATTACGTACTTTTAATCGTCAGGCTATTGGCGATAGTTCAAGTAGTTGTAGTGTCCAGTATTTGGAGCTGGATGTCCTGAAATTCTTTAGTTAAAAAGTTACTTTAAACTAAAAAGAATTGTGTTTCCCAAAATCGTCTTTCATAGCCTAACAATGAATAACCTGAGGAGAGGGCGCCACAATCGCCTTTTCGTTACTTTCTTACGCAATTACTTTCCGTTATTGTCCGTTATTTCTCAGGATATTTACATTCCCGGTCAAACTATACATAAATATGTTAGAACAGTTATTTTTCATTAGTTTTCAACAAGCTGTCACAAATGGTATCAATCAATCAATACTATTTAAATAATTCAGTTCCAAACTTCACGCTGCGCTCAAAACTGTACCACCGAATTATTCTCTTAACGATGTCTATGACAAGAAAAATGATGCGCTTCGTAATGGTGGCAAAAACAAGCGTTGACATATGCCACTCCGCTAGATTGTCTCTGGTCCATCGATATTTGACAGAACAATATTTCATCGTATTAAATTATTAGAACGTAACCGTCGTAAAACAGATAAAAGGTTATTTTATTTTTAATGTTAATTTGTTAACCGATACTTTTTTAAAACCAGTGTACAATCGGAGCACTTCGCGGTGTCCCACTCAGAATAATTACCGGGTTCCTTGCAACGTGACAAACTCCGCCCCTGCTTACAAATAAACAATTGAGTAGCAATGAATTACGCAAACGACGGGGTAATAGTTAAAAGAAATTAACCCTAAACCACTGACTGATAACTTGATATTATTTCAGCTTCGTTTCATTTTTTGGAACTTCTTCTTATGTTGAAAACCGCCAGATTCCCAGATTGTACTAGTTCCTTAAAGGCCGGCAACAGTCTCTAGTACTGCGGATGTCCGTGGGCGTCAGTATTCCGAGCAGTAGGACCTTTAGTGAAAAGAGACCACTGCTCGTTTGTATGCAATTTATAATTTAAAAATACTCTAATGGTGATTGCATCCATTTTATATCGTAGCAACATTTGTAATCGATTCAATGCCTGCAAGTTTACGCTACGCTTTAATTAATTTACTTTCTTAATAATCGATAATGAAATCGAATAAGCGCGCAGCGTGACGGTACATTGATGTCAATTATTTGATTGAAGGCCAGAGGAGACGAGTCGTATCGACGACGTAACGATGCTGTCGGGGACATATATTTCCTACCCATAATTTCACTCTCTCTCTCTCTCTCTCTGCAAAATTAAATCGAAAAATTATCAAAGTAATATCATCAACCTGCCCCTTTTCCTAAGAAGAGTCGGCATACTCTTCCATACATCTCTATCAACCATCATATCTGAACTCACATCCTCTTTCACACAATCCGTCCACACTTTCTGTTTTTTCCTACCTTTGTAGCCATCATCTCTTCGCATATATCCATTCAACGATAACCGTTTGCTTCACAATTTATCCCTCACAGGCTCTACTGAAAGCTTGTCAAAGCAATATAGGTACTTACTTAATTAGTTTTTATAGTGACAGTTTTCTATAGGATATTTGGTTAACAGAGTAAAGTAAAGGAATTAATATTCCTATAATTATGTTTCGAGTTGTTTCATTTTTAGTGTTAAATTAAATATCACCAAACTGGGTACGAAATAAACGACTCCGACTGTACCTACAATTATTTTTAACATAAATTAAAAGACAAATTTTCTTTATTTACGTATTTAAGGGTATTTTAAGAGACACTTCTATAACTTCTGGAGGTAGAAGTCGAGCTGTCGTTCTGCGAGAACTTACGCGGCGCGAAACAACGATACGCAACGTGCCAGGAAAGTCTGTTGCACTATAATAAGTAAGAGCGGTCGAGCTATATCGCGAGTAGATTGTAAATCATTTGAAGTACGCGGTAACGAGCGACATGCGTTGCGATCACATGTCTTACGAGCCTACACCGGAAAAAAAATATTTCCAAGTAATTACACAAATCGAAATGGCGTCTCGCTCGATAGGATACCGCTTAAGGTACGCTTTAGTGGAAATGCACACTAAAAAATATATTGACCGGCAATTTCCCTGTTAGATATTGTAAAAGCCTTCTAATTGCCTTACAAGTATGTAGATTATAAAAAAAAGTTTTCGCGACTTTTTATCACCAGTGATCGCCCATTAGTCTAAATTCTAATAAAATTTATAACAATAGTTTTTTTTTTATATTCTTGATTAAAAAACGCTTTATGTATTTCTCCAAATTGACTTCGTATCAGATTTCATGATGATCCGCTCGCATCTTCCTTACACAATTACAATGTTTTAAGAGAGAACTAAAAGGGAATAATAACTGGATATTTAATAATCAAACTAACATGCTTATTTGCAAAAGTTTTCCCTTCGTAGGATTGGTACTCACAGTACTTCTTTCATACATCTCCGTCAGCCGATCCTTGTGAACTCACACCCTTATTACGTGTATCTTTCACAGAATACACATTTTTCTTCTTCATTCATCTTCCGCCACCTTTACAACCATACACATTCAACCTCATCACCTTCTTGTTTACCAACACTTCAATAAAAAGTGACAACTCACTACTGCTCGTTATTTTAAATTATTGTCAGTTGTACCTTAATTCATCGATAGCCGCCATCTTTATTTACCTGATGCATATTTATATTTCACAGAAATTTACTTAATAAAACAATAATTAACTTTAAAAACTATCAAACCGTTGCAACCGAATGAAATTACGCGGTTATGAATGAATGATTGTTAGTGATGATATTATAAAATGATGTATTAACAAGGTTTGTGATGACCCAACGTTAGTGGCGGCCATCTTGAAAATAGTTCGTCCCGCAGACCGTTACACATTTCTAGACTTTTAATGGTTGCTCTCATTAATGAAGGGAAAGGATGGGATACGTCTTTCTTTCATAGCCGTCCATTCATTGGAAACACAAATGAAATGTGCATTCACGTTTTTTTACGTCACCAGTTGAAACCATCTGCCACCTCTTCCTCTATATAATTGCAAAAAAATCAAAGTGTACTTAATAAATAAGATTTAATTAGACGTAATTAAAAACACCCAACAGTACGAAAGCTTATGGGTTTCAGTCGGTTCCAGTCCCCGTGTAAGGCGTTGAAGAAATACTAAATGTAATTTTAAATAACTTACGACGTAAGACAGCTGTGGTAGGTAATGAGTGAGTTAATTACATATGTGAAATTGGTCACAAACAGATCATTAATTAGTTTTATATATTTCGCGAACATAGCAGTGCCAGTTAAGTGACACGTTTGACTGTAGTAAACGAATTCAACAGTAATGAGAATAATCACACGTGTTACTGGCTAACAATGTACTTTATTATTTATAGATTGGTTTTAAACTATAATACAAACAGGTTTTTACGTAATAACAGCCTTATGAATGTACAATTGTTGTAATTTTACTCTACCATTGAATTTGAGATAGATAATATCATTATGAAAATATTTCTCTTATTGAAAGTTAAAATATTCGAATAGAATTATTAACCATTCAACATCAACAAAATAATTATGTTATACAGCATGTATAAACATTGTAAAATATTAAATTTTAACGAATCAAACATTTAACATAATAGTAAATCAAATTTAAAATCTTCCTTAGTGATTACTAGAGAACTTTGAGTAGGACAGTAACATCTCCGGAGACTACAGACTTGTCGTCGGACTATAGTTTAATGGGTCGCTTAACACGTTCACTGCGGCGCCAAATTTTGCGAATTTCCGTCCCTGCTGTACGAGGTGTTATCGACCGGCTCCGTGACTAGACGTTAGTTCGGCACGCGGTCCATTAGACCCCACCTCCTTTAACAAAGTTATACCCTTCGTAACACATAGAAGTGCATGTTTTTCCTTGCCGCATCACAGGGAAGTTGCATTAGGGATGATTTAGACCTCGTTTCGCAGCGAACGTGTTAATCTGTATGAAAGTGCGAACATTACACTGATTTGATATAATGTAATATTGGATTATCGTTTCCAAAAAGCTACATAAAATTGTGTTATAAATGAAAACTAGAACAACATTAACGTAATTAATTCTGTAATACACATAAAAAGGAAGACATCAATCTTAAATGGTAATCCAATATACGTTTGATCAAACGAGCAATTTCCAGTGTAAACTGGTAATGTCCTTATAAGTTCGTGATTCGAACGTATCCAATTAACAATTCCGACGAATTACAGCGAAGGAAACATGGACAGTGTTTACGTTTAGTTATTTAAACCCTATTAAATGATAGCACTGGGCCAGCGTCGACTATGGCCTAGTCACCCCGAGACTAGACTCCGAGTATAGTGTGCTGATGATGAACTGCAGGTATCTTTACAAACACAATTTAGTAAATTCAACCAGCACGTAAATGTAAAAGACAATAAGGCAAATGAACTTTATTGTTTGAATTTCGATTTGATTTTGAGTAAACAATTAGCTTTAATTTATCTATATTTACTTTGTGTCATAACTTGTCATTACAATTTCGTTAACTTAGTACTCTTTTGGTATAGGTCTTTACAAATGCGTCTGCTGTTAAAGGTCATCATCGCAGCGACCCATATCCCGTACGATGTTCCGATTCAAGATGTATGACAAATACTGTTCAAAGTTTTCTCTTCACATACTGCCACGCACAATCGTGATGTGGAAAGTCTATTCTTGACGGTATTTCCAAATCAATACATCTTTTGTTCCTTCAAGAAGAGAGCGTACCTCTAAAGGCATTTGCTATTCTAGTGTTGCGGATGTCTACGGACATTAATGATCATTTCGGTGTTCTCGCGGTTCATTTGCTCTCTCTCGTATATAAAATGTATCACATTATAATAATCTTACATGATTAGGTTTACTGTATGAGATGAGGCGATAGTTTAATATTATCAGGTGTAATACTGAGTTTTTAAATCGATATCTATATATCCATAAAAATGAATTGCTGTTCGTTAGTCTCGCTAAAACTCGAAAACGGCTGAACGGATTTATCTTATCTTGGTCTTGGATTGTTCATGGAGTTCTAGGGAAGGTTTAAAAGGTGAGAAAAAATATGAAAACTCCCGTGAAAGCCTTAAAAATAGCCCTTTTCCATTTCCCATACAAACGTTTTATTCCGAGGAGGAAATGTTTTTTTTTTGTATTTCCTAATAAATTCAAAAATCTGTTTATTTATTGACTTTAAGACGAAACAGAGTTCGCGGGGTCAGTTAGTTTGAAATATTAATCAAACAGATATCGTGTACACGTTATCAGATTTCAGTAAAGTGGATTGAAGGTTTCTTTGAGATGTTCACAAAAAACATCATCTCAACACAAGTGAAATAAATTTTCACATCATTGTATTTATCGAAATTGTTTTCTCTCAGATGTTACTGTGGTTGTTAGATACTTTAAAAACGAACATCTAAGTGTCACTGCTCAGAACAAGGTAGCGTTTGAAAAGAAGAGGCACCGCGCTGCGCAGATGAGTTTCAGTCCACAAATATTCTTTAAAAAATAACCAGACACATGCGGGTAGTGTAAGTCGTTCAAAGGAGAATTATGTAGTTTACAGTTATGTCAAGATGGTGTTACGAAAATATTTTATGAGCAATACAGGTACACCTTTAGTTTGCTAGCCAGTGTGATTGGCCCAATCATAACATACGTTCTAGGTAAACTGAATAATTCAATTTTATTGAAACAAGTGTTGTATCAATATTTTATATTTAAAATAGTTGACAGTCGCGATGTTTGGGTTATATTGAAAGTTAACTAAACCGACGCGATATGTGAAGAAAAATTATTTATAGCTCATTTAGACCTTTCATTAGTAATGCCTTTTTGTTATTCGTTTTAATTTATATATAAGCATGAGTTGGAATTACCTGTTAGACTGAAAGTGCCTCGAGGCTTATACAAAGCTACACTTTTGAGTTGATTTCTAAAAGGCGGTTGTTTTGAAGATATGCAAATTAACAATTTTGTTAAAAACATAGTGGATATTGCACAAATTGTAATAAATATAACAATTAATGTAATAATAACAAATAATTAAAAACGTTCAATATAATTTGTAACTTCCGTATATTGCAAAACTGTCGTGTATTTTCGAAAGTAATTTATTGCTAACCGATAATATTGATTTATAAGATATTTATAATTAATTTTTCTACCTTTTAATCCGCGTCGCGTTAACTCCACTACACTCCACTTGACACTTCACGAAAACAAAACCTTTTAAAATTTACGTTCTATTAGATTTGGCGCGCAAAATGACGTGACGCAAGATGGCGGACGACGCATGCGCGCGGCGGTTCGCGACCGACTGGCCGGCGCGAATTGAACGCACGACATCGTATTATATATTTCATTATTTTTATTTTTAATTGGACGAATAAATTATCATTACAATAAATATGGATTACTTATTCAAATCCTACTTTCCTGAACAAAGTAACCTTTGATTGTTTGAACCATTTTTTTTATGTAACGTGGTTATATGTACTTTTGTTACATTTAATCAATTCTTCTAGAGATGTCACTAATCCAATGACATTTTGGCTACAGGTTCTGCTTCTCTATCCCTAATAGTCAATAATTCAGCCTTTTAATATAAATAACCACTTAAATTTAAGGTTGGCAACGCATCTACGGTTCTTGTCCATGGGCGTCGGTGACCTCCTTTCTTCTAAAATTCTAAAAAGAAGTTTTCATCTAATCGATTTTTTAGTTAATAAATAAATTATTGATAATATTTAATAATTTGTATAGTAACTTGTAAGCGTAGAAATTTGGATGTAATAGAAGTGACAGTGCCAGGATTCTCTGATCCCAATTAACTCCTTGGCGACGAGGTTGTGTGGCTGTGACTACGGCGTGTTAGTTGTATAAAATGACATGACGTAAGCCGGTACTAAGTGAAAACATTTGTCACTTTCAAAGGAGAAATATGAGTAAAGTGTTAGAGATATTGACGGGTGTTAAACAAAGGTTACTATGACTAGTGCTCTGGTCGCATCACATAAATGTTTATTGTAAATCAATCAGTCACGAATCATATATCACTCGGTAAATATACTCCTGCACACGGTCATCCGAAGGACATTGGTGTGAATTTTTACCTTCATTGCCAAATTAATTTTATATACATCTAATTAATAATACACGCAAATCTTTACAAAAGAAATAAAAAACAAAGAAACATAATTTAGAAACAAAGTCTGAAATTAAATAATTTTAAAGATTAAATACATTTTTATTTATTTACTTGCATGGTGTCTCCGAAAATGAAGGTTTTTAAACATACTGTTATTTTATTACGCCTGAAGAAAAATAATAGTTGTAAAGATGTGTTGTACATATCATGATCATTTTGTTAAGGCGCTTACAATTTTGTGATTTCGAGGGTATTTTAAAAAAGTGTTGCCGAGGAAAAAAGTGCCAGTCACAATATTTACATCTTACGATTTTATTGGCGCCTATATCGGGTTTTACATTAGTCTAACAACATTTTTATATATAAAAATACGAATAGATATCATTCGTGGTCTTAATTGAGAGGGCGATGCCCACAATGTAAAATTATTATGCACAATCTTTAAGGAAAGACTAAATATCGTCTTCATCAACCTTTGTCGCTTATTCAATGAAAATCAAATCCAAGTGTGCGGTCCAACGACTTCGCAGCGAGAGAACTAAGTGTCAAAGTTTAAATTTTAAAATATCCACAAGGCCCTAGCATACCTTGATCTATTAGTGCAAAGTTTGCAAAACTCCAGTAACAAACAAACACACGTTTGATTCCTATATGATACATCCTTCTCAAGAATATAGACTCATACGAGTCTGGCGTTTGTTCTATCTCGCCAATGGATTAAATCAGATTTGAAACAAACAATAGCCTATTGTAATAGCGGGCATACGACAAAAGATGGCAGAAGCCCAGTGTACTCTAGTGTACACAGTTGGCCAGAGATAATAGAACGCTAATCAGACGCAGTGCTTTAATCAGATAAGAGCTCGCATTCCGCCAGTACGAGCTAATGTTTTATACGTTACTTACATCAAGAAAGTATCTTTACATAGCATGTGTTAACCGACACCAACGACTCTGTTAGTCCGTGATATTATTGTGTCAAATCAAGAATGGATTGATCTTAAACCAGCGCCTTGAAGAAATTCCGGTACGTAAACTTCTCGATGATGTTTAAAACATTTAAAATCTATCTAACTTTTAATCATGTCTGTGCCACGCCGGTCTAAAAGCGAGGTTATATTAGGTCTTTCTAGAATTTTAGATCTTCGTACATATTTCTACTCTCTCTTACTTCTCGTTTTACTTATATTAAATGTTGAATCATCTCATACGTCAAGAAATTTTAATCTATAATGAAAATAAATACTCGAGAAATTAGAAAACATTGATTAGTTAAGAATTCAAGTAGACATATAACCTATAGATATCTAATCCTGAGTAAAGTGAAGCGGTCTTTAGAGGTCTTTTGTTGCGTCAAATTCCTTGAGTGTTGTCATTTAAAAAACAAAACAATATTTCGATAATTGTCTCTCAATTGAACGTCAATATTGTATGACATTTAACTAAACATCAATATTGGTTATTATTGTATTCTTTATTATAATCGAGTCAGTTTCCTTCACTTCTTTCTTATCCATTGGACTGTTGAAATATCCCACTCGAAAACACGGGGACTGCTGTGCACGTACATGTGTGACATGCAGAAACACAGTCATCCCTTTTTATCGCTATAAGAAAAAGAAGGATAACAATATGTTTTCGTAATCTTTTGGTATGGTAACCCTTGTACAGCTAAACCGTTTACCTTCTATAAACAATAGCTAATTTTGCTGTTTTGTTTATATAAATATTAATGCTTTATATTATGATTCATATTACTCCTTAATCAAGAATGATAACACTTTAAGAATAACAAGGCTTCCTCGATTTATTTAATAGAATGTCGCAAATGACCAAGTAACTAATTTAGCTAATAACGAAGCAACCCCTGTCCATAGGTATCTCCAGTAAGTTGTTTCACTTCTTGTACTGCGGATGTCTGGACGTCACTGACCACCTCGGTGATCTCGTCGCTCGTTTGCTCCCTTCTCTTAAAAAAGTAAATAATTGTTTTGTCTACCTTGAATATGAATCTCCGGTAACGCATCTGCTCCTCTATTGTTGCGAATGTTCAGTCGACGACCACTTCTGTGATAAAATAAAAATAAAACCAAACAAAATTGTTTTTCCTTGGATTTTCCAACGCAGAAACACTAGTAGTAAAGTAACTAACCAACTGGCTGTTAGATTATGTTTGGTGGAATTTATGAACAAAGAAAAAAAAACGAAACATATGTTTATTTGCAATGAAAAGTGTTGTTTTAAATTTTCAAGTTATCCTGCGGGAAAGGTATTTTTAAGAGTTCCTTTAGACGTTAATGTTTTTAGTGGACTCGCATACAAATCCTGTCTTGTGCGAGCCTAAGCAAAGATAAATATGTGTACAATATATCAAAACTTCAAGTCCAGTGGTTTGGGGCTATATCAGTCAGTAGTTTTTTTTATAGAAGACAATAATAACGTTATAATATTCCATCATAATCAAATGTTATTCAAATATAAAAGTTTACATTTCAACTTCAAATTAGCCCTTGGCACAGGACCTAAATTCAATATTTTTTTATCAATTAATCTATTGTGTTTAATAATAGTATAGGATTTCTATATGCCCATCAATGCTAGCAACGTATAAGAAATATATAATAATGGCCTCTAGTTGCACGAATTCTGGAGCAGTCACACACGTCAAATAGAAGTAATTCCGCCTTCCGTTTGAAGTGTTCATTCACGATGCCAATAGCCTATTGGTCAAGGCTACGGGTTTCTGATCATGTGGCCGACAGTTCGAATTCCACCATTCGAATGTTGTGGACCTTATCCTAGCACAAGCGTTAGCTCTAGGTTGGAGTGGTAAAAACACTAAAAAAAATATAGGATTTCCACTCAAACAGGGCTCCGTCAATTATATCTAGGATCTAATTAAGTTGGCATTCAATTAGTGTAAATTTAGTGATAAATAACTACACTAAGGGACTGTTTCAGTAACCAGTAAAAGTCCTTAAGAATAGCAGTTGTCGTCCATCGTATTATGTTCAGTGAATGAGTCAATTGGTAATGTTGTTTCAAGCAATAAATTCTCCATTTGTATAAAATAATATAAGCATTATATGTGTTCCTAGGATAATAGATAGGATATCGTTATTTAAAGAATTCCATTGAATCAGATCATTCAGAAGTTAATAGCTCTTGCCCTCCGATTATATCCGCATTAAATACTCCCACAGCAGTTTTAAATTAACGTGGGTTATTTTGACACCGTCTAGAAGAAGAGTCTTGTCTGTCTTCGTTTTCTACTATAATTTAAATCCTTCTTTCTACCTTTGTACATATTAGTATTTCATAAATTAACGTACAGTCTTCAATACAGTTAGTCTTACAAAATAATTACGTAGAGGTTTTTTGAAAATTCAACAGTGTAGACAAGATTGAAAAATGTGCAGTTTATCTGACAGATAATTTTGTGTACACATGTAAATCGTAATTGTACAGTTTGGTTTATCAGTTAACACTAAATATGGGTAGACAGCTTAACAGATAAAAACGTATAAATCAATGACTTTTTTGAATTCGGTTAAAAATGTTCAACTGCTCAACGGTGCACACAGTTAACGCAAATATCAAGATGTTTTTCCGAATATGTGTAGAATTCGCAGACTCTTCAAACAACGTGTAAGATCTAAGCGATTATATTTTTTTTTTATCTTATCAAAGAAAAAACTTCCTTTATCAGTGTGTTTGTCGTAAACGGAGTATAAAATAATTATACTTTTACTGCTTACGATATAATGGCGATTTTGTTACAGTGATTTCCGTTGTCAGATTAAAAAAAATAACAGCATTTATTGAATGTTTTGTTTACATAAAGTTCGGTTTCCACTGCTTATGTTTATACTAAAACATTGTCATCTCTATCATACCCTTTGACAAAACAGAGACAAAATCTCGCCTAAAGGCAATGGAAACCCACGTTAATATCAACTCAGAACGTACAGTAACATAATAAACATCGATTGTTGTCTTGTACATTTTTATCTCGAGTTTTGTGATCAAATTTGTACATCGTAAGATACGACGTAGGTTTTGCGTAAGGTTTTGTAATTCCAGTATCACATACACAATTCGGGCCAGCGACACCAGGTGGGGTAGGAAACAGGAAATTGGAGGCCACGGTTGGAGACCAGGAGTGTAGGGTGTCCTCTCTGCAGGTGGACCGGCGACTTAGTGAGAATGGCAGGAAGTCGTTGGATGCCGAAAGCGGACGACCGCATACTGTGGAAGGCATTGTGAAAGGCCTATGTCCAACAGTCGGCAGACAGGGGCTGATGATGATACTCAATTCTTTTAGAATTAAAAGCTTCTGTAATTGTTAAGTAAAAAACAATAATTCATTATTCTTCGTCGCTGCAGGTTGGTAATATTCATCAATAGCTAGCGACCTGATTCACCAGTTTTAGCCACTGTTCCCTGATCGCTGCCTTTTTTGTGCATTGGTGTAAGAGGGCATTTACACCAGTCTCACCTGGACGATCCACTTCATGGGCGACCTTCCCCGTGGTCTGGTGCCCTCTGATTAATATTTCATAACCTAATGTCACTTAAGTTCTATTTAATTTGATATTAAAGTGATATATTCATCAATTGAAGTTGGAAAACATGAGAAGTGTTAATTAGTAATTTCGTCGTTATCAGACCTATTTGCTTATCAGTGTTTACCTGATTATATAGGCAATAATCAGTTATGAATAACACATTGGTTATGTATGACAATGGAATAAAAAGAGATGACTAGTAAACGAAATACATTTATCAACAATCTACAGTAAATTTTAAAGTAAAACTTAGGTGAGTGTTAATTTAATTGTTTTACTGACACTAGTGTATCTGGCCAGTAGGAAATGCTTTGCCGGTTTCCTGGTATATAAACGATCACAGGACATGAATTTCAAAGCGCCAATAGCCTAATGGTTATGAGTACGGACTACAAATCTAGCGGTCATGGTTTCGAATCCCGCCATTCGAGGTCACGAACTTTTTCAAGCTTACCTGAATTGGTTACAAGAAATGTTAGTAAATTAATAATAATCTATTATTTTATTTTATTACAAAAATATCGAATCTTACAATAGCTAAGAAGGCTATGTGATTCTGTTCTCGTGTTCTTGAGTATAGTATAAATACGTTTTTTTGTTTAAATTTAACAGTAGAAATTCCTTCATTGAAAGTGTATCTTGATCTCAGCTTATCTTATCTTGAAACTAAACTTGACACATATCTGGTCTCATTGTCGAGCGTAGATTTATATTACGTGGGTTTTCAGTTGTAGCGTCCGTACGACAATATTGTTATCTGTTTTCAAAGAACGAAATAATTCTATTCTCTATGCTCGTGTTATGAAGATTGTCAATTTTGACATTCACCTTTCAACGGTTTCATCAAGTTTTTAATAATTCTGAAATTGAATCAAAGGACAAGGCTATTATTTGAATTGAAAGGTTTAATATTGTTTTTTTTTACTAGTAGTAATATAGAAAGAAATATTATTATAATTAACTAAAAGTATGCGTCAAGCATATTTAAAAGAAGACTTGGTCCTCGCTTTGAAACCATTCTCTCTCTCTCCTGGTGCCTCCCCACTAATGGAGGTTGAAACCATTAAATCTCATTAAATATTTCTACCAGTCATCCATAAGTTTGATTAATTTCATTTTAATTAATATCAAATGGATATACGAATGAATGCTTCGGTGGCGCAGTTGTTATAAACTAGACCGGACCGGACCATACTCGACATTTTCCAGGTTCGATCCCCGCCATGTACCAATGTGTTTTTCCATTTTCGAATTTCATATGTACATTATCCGACGCTCTTA
>JAODUI010016974.1:0-14416 GCA_027563995.1 Papilio gigon | reverse complement strand
TGTATAAAATTGTAAATATATAACAGTGTATAAATCGAATGCGTCAAATTATTTGTACAAGCGTGTAATTGGCATATATATATATATTGATCTGTCATATAATTGTGATTTTTGTAATAGCTTTTTTGATATGTATGCTGTTGGCTTGTCTTAATAAATAAATAAATATTTTAAATTATATTTAACTGAATATTCATAGCCACAGTAACAATTATTGTTAGTTGGCCTTCGTAAAAATTCAAAATATTTCCGAACTGTCAACTGACCTCGAAGATGATTAATGCTTATATTTGTATTAAATGAGTTTAATCGTGGGAAAAAAGAATAGAAACCTTTATTAGAAGTTTAATTCAAGACTTGAAGACTTAACTGTCCTGTCAACAACCTACTCATAATTCCGGTCCCATCACCACTAAAACATCAGAGCTAATTATATTATAGAATAATACTAAAATTCAACATCCGAGGTAATTGATCTTGTGCAAAAATTCGTAATTAGAAATCCTAAACACATAAATGTGACGTGAACACATTATGTATAATGTAGATAATACAAGTGGGTTCACTTATCCCTAACAAAACTGTATTCTTTATTCCCTTACTAATTCAATAAAGTACGTCGTACAGATCACACGTGTGCACTTGAGTCTACTAAATCCCGATGACAATGGCCATAGTAAACACATTTGCACGTGGTGTACACGCCTCGGGAGGGGTCCCATGCAAATTGAGCATATCCGCTCTCTCTAATATAACCGACCACTTACTACGACGTAGTGAATGAACTTCGAACCAGTTGTAATAAAATGAAGTGTTATACATTTAGAGGTACTTTGTCAGATGACGGCGGGAGTCAGCACCGTCTTTTGTTGATAAAGTATACTTTGTTTGATTGTATACATGATAATCGTCTTTATGTGTTTGAAAAGATGAGTTAGTATTTTTTTAATGCATCTAGAGACTCCTGGACAGTACTCTTTTTCGCTGTTCATTTTATACATTCAGTTCTGAGTGCCTAAATGTATATATAGATATATATCTAGTTATACAACAATATATAATATACCTACATTTTTTTGTGCCGATGGAAGCGGCAATGTTACACAGCTTTCTGGATTTTAACCAGTCCTTCGACGATCGCAGCTCTCTAACGGTGTTAGTATTTAAGACATTAAAATAAATCCAGCTGTGATCTAGAATAAAAACTTTCATGGTTTCTATTAATATAATGTTCGTAAGAAACGGGATTTTTACCATGATAAGCTCTTGATATTTATTTGATACAGTTGCATGCGCCGTGAACACGGCTTGACTGAGTTAATATGGGGAGCTCAAAGTGGCTAATTGTGATAGGGATTCCGTTTAACTTATGAACTAGTAGTCTAGTTTGGGTGTAGTTATAATGGCGTCACTTACTATCTCCCGGCGCCAAACATTCAAACTATTGACTCACGAGACGTATCGCCTCAACGTACCAACCGGGTCACTGGATAGATAAGCTAATTGCTAACAGTTACTCTTTGTGTCGACGATTTACATAGTGACCTCATAGCTTTACAATAAATTCCTTACCTGTTTTAAAAGGCGAATGCTTAGTATATTTAAAAATAATGTTTATATTGGGGTAAGATTGAAAGTAGCGCCAATGATAGAAAAAATGAGAAGCAAAAAGTTTTTGCGGTATAGACATTATGCGAAGAGACGGTGAGCACATAAAGAAGAAGGCGATGAGATTATAAGAGGATGGCTATATAGGTAAGTAGGAAGACGAAGAAGGTTTGGATGGATTGTGTGAAAGGGGTTATCAATAAGAAGTGTGCGAGTTCAGATATACCGGCTCACAGAGATTTAAAGAAGGGTAGTACATACTGTGCCGACCTTCCATACGGAAAAGGGTTGATTGAAGCTAAGTATACTTTTAACAAAAGTCCTTGTGTTTTTAAACCTGTTCTTGTTTCCTGGCCTGCCATTGATAAACAACAGAAACCTTAATCGAAAACATTAAGCTGTAAATCTTCGAACATAAGTTAATATAAAGGCGACACATTTACAACAGAAATCCTTGGATTTTATTGAAGCTACTGTTATTTTATTATTGTTTATATTTTTCTAACTTATAATTTAAATACTTTACTGGTTTCTATCTGTGCCAGCATCATTTTTTAAGTAAATGACGTCCGATATGACGCAATTCTGTTTACGCTCGAACGCGAATCGGGGACGGCGTACACTCACCCACAAATATCAATACAGCCAAACAATCATTTTTCTTGTATTAACATGTAACATTTTATATGAATATGTATTTATTTATTTCACTATAGTAAACTCTAGCTTTCATTCGCTAATAAATATAATTGCGATGTGTTTTGTTTTTTATTCGATATTATTATAACGACTTTGCTCTCCTCTGGCCTTGAATGGGTCAAATTAGAAATCCATTGTTTAATAACTAACAAAATCATGTTTGGTTGGATGACATCAGCGAATTGAAAACAAAACAACATCGTGTCAGATTGTAAGAAATGGGTTGAAGTCTCGTAAATTTATTTTATCATTACCTCCGTTGGATAAATTAAAACTTTCTGCTTTGAGAATATAGAACGGAAGACTAAATAACGAAATATGTGTTTTGTTGAGGACTAAGTAGCACAGGTTATCAAGACCGTATAGAAAGCAAGACTGCTGTGTTTTAGGCACCTAAATTTTTAATTAAATAAACACTTCGAGTATGAAACCAATGGTTGTCTAGTGTGCATAGCGTGTCGCAATCTCGCATAGCGCGCACCGGACCGTGGACAACACGTGAAATTCTTACTCGCCTGTCGCTGTCCTGTTATATTTTTTTTTTGTGCTAAAATATCGCCACTTTTACTTCAGATTTTAAATCCAATTAGATCTTTATATTCACAGTTACGTGAAACTCTAAGCTACTTAAGATTACATAATCTTATTAGGTTCATTTTTTGGTCATTGTCATAGAAAATCATTTGTATCAATCTAAATCATGATATTAAACGAGTTAATAGAGTAAAGTATTCAGTTTTAACTGAACAGTTGAACTGTAGAATTAAAACTTACGTGTCCAGGCAAAGTTGTATCTGTCAGTTAAACTCTACAGTTTGAAGTGTAACCTCAGTACAGGCTTTACAATTTCTACGTGTTTTTGCAAACGAATACGTCCCTTTTAGATGTTACATTTACGTTTCTTAAGAATTTGCCATTTTTTTTATGAAATCTAAACTAACGCTTGACCACAATCCCACCAGATGCCTAGTGATAATGTCGTTAAAAATATGGTACGTGCTAGTTTAGTAAGAGCCTATTCAATCTACTCCCGAAGGCCCTCAAATCGTGCTTGGATGGAAACTCTGACGCAGGCAACTTATTCCACTCCTTTGCTGTCATTATACTTTAACTAAGTCTTTAAAGTATACAAGACTTGTTGTTGATCACGGGTCGTAACAGTTAGTACAATGGGAATTCAAAAAAACTTAAGTGTGAATAATGTATTAAATAATATGAGAAAAAAGTGCACGTGAATGAAAGTGTTTAATTGTGGCTGACCTGGTCTACAACATTAATGAAGATTAAAACTTTCACTGGCGTCATTTTGAATACAATACTGTAAATTACACATAAGCAAACAAAACTTTAACATCTAAGTAATCGTACTTAAATGATTTTTTTTAGCAGGAAAACATTCAATTACAATTTAAGTACTTAAAGTAATTTTACTTAATTTAATTATCGAAGTAATTTAACTTCGCTTCCAACTACTTATCTAAAATTGCTTCAAGTTTCAAACCAAGTTTATTTACTAATCATTACAATTGCCGTACCTTAGGTACGATCAAAAACTAATTGTAACTTAAATATTCAATAATTTATTCCATTTAATGATTCATAGTTTAAAGTAAATATAGATTGTTATAAAAAAACGTCTGTTGCAATCGATGGCTACGGTAAACTCGGCCAGTTTCGCGCGCGCCGTGTCGACTGCGTTCCACAACGCGCCTACAGTTTTCCTCTTACACTTTCACTGCATGTTGCACATTTAAGAACATATTTAAATTAATTGTTTTGCTTGTAGAATCATAGTCTTACTATAAGTAGATAAAACTAGTGTATACTATGTTCCGGGTAAGATTACGGACCCTATCAACTCGACATTGTGCCAAAACGAAATCATCAAACATAGCCTATATCTGAGTATGGGGTTGCGTGTTATGTAAAACAAATTAGATGAACATATACTAATTTCTCTTCTTTGTATTATGGAAAAATTCCATTATTTCGAAATGTAAATTAGAATATATAACATGGCAATTTTTTATTCATTAAAACATTAGTAGATTTTTGTTAATTTACTAACATTTCTTGCCACCATTCCTGGTAAGCTTGAAAAAGCTTGTGTCAGGATATGGTTCACGGCCATAATCGAATCGTGGGATTCGAAACCGCGACCGCTAGATCGGTAGTCCGTACCCTTAACCATTAGGCTATTGGCGCTTCTTAAATCTACTTTTGCATTATGGTTGAGTAAAAAGTGAGTTTTAAATACCAACATAAAGAGTCTGTGTGACTGCAAGTCGCTGGTACAATGAGCAGTCATTACGCAGATGAGTCAATTACAAGCACACATAATGATCCTACATTTGCGATGTTGCACAAAACGCTACCGAAGTTAACAAAATATGTTGAAAGCTTATAAACATTGTCAACATCTGATCACTAATTATAATGAATCTAAAATGTAATAGGTTTAATATTTATTATTCTTTGAAGAATATTCATCATCATCAGCTCATTATACTTCCCCACCGAGGGGCTTAAGATCTACCCTATTATTAGGTGTAACTAGTAGTGGTGAAGAATATTAAGATTCAAAAAATATTTTATAAATAACCGGGATAAAAACCACAAAAGAAAATCCATTGAACGTTCAATTTATTAGGAGATTTTTAAATCATTCAATCGTTAATTTGCTAAAGAAAACTAATTCAGTCAAAAAAATGAATGTTGATTTTACAATGATAGTACTCATGTGAACGGAAGACGGTTTGTGAGGTCGTAGGTGAGTATGACGTGGTTTGTATAGCACTGTCGTGACCGGAAACAGGTCATAAGCGGGATAAGTAAATAATCGAGACTATAATCTGGTCTGAGACACAACTATGCAATTTACTACAGGGAGTATTCAAACACAAACATACTTGCAAAGACCGTCATCAGCCTTTGTTACCCACTGCTGTACAATCTGAAAAGACCGTAAAAAAGAAATGCAATCTCTACATTCCAAAGCAATTTTTTTTTCAGTTGCTTTTTTATACGAGAAGAGGGCAAACGAACGGCGGGATCTCAAGAGCGATCATCGACGCCCACGGACATCGGCAATTCCAGAGGAAGCACAGATACGTTGCCGGCCTTTGAGAAAGAGGTTATAGAGTTTTTGCTTACAATCGACTCAATTACACAGTGTAATATGATTTCAAAAAAGTGTCACATCTGACTTGTATTTAGGACATTGTAACGGTTTCACTTGAAGCATCTGTTATTTTTTCCTCGCCCGATAAAATCAAAGGCCGCGAAGATTTTGTTTTGATACTACATAATAAATTAATGTTATAAGTGAATACGTTATTTTTTTTAGTATGTGAAGTTTTCGTGAATATTTATTTAAATGATATATTATGTGAACTCAAGTTCAGTTTCAATTTATAAAAAAAACCTTGTACTAATCTGCGAGGCGATTTTGAGCATATATCAATTTATCACGTAAATGTCTTGTTACAATAATTATTCATTCCCAAAAAAAAAAAACTTCTTGATATAACCTTCAAGAAAAAATATATATAAAAATAATTTTAAGATAAATTGTGTAATATATGGTACGTGTAAAAAAACAAAATGACAACGAGAACAATGTTGCATTTTTAGAAAAAAAAAAAAAATTGCCTCAATACATCACATCACACAATTGTCAATAACAAATCTTATAGTCAGTAAATAAACCAAGTACAACTATCCTAAAGTAAAAGCAAGGAAAGGTTAAAGGAATCGAGCATTTTCTTAGGAACTCGTACACAGTTAAAATTAATGTCGAGAAATGTCTAAAATGTCATTAAGCAGAAATTAAAAAAAAATCATCCATAAATTACGTTCGAATTTCGAATAATGGGCGACCACATTTATCTTTGTATATATAAACATCCAAGTGTGAGTCCTAACTTATCTGTCGGCATAATACTTCCGATTCAAGATAATCCTGTCTAAGAGGAAGGTGTAAGCTTTGCTTATCTGTGACCAAATGACTGTCGCGAGTTGCCGGCGGCGTGCGTCGGCTACACAAATAGCTTTGATAATACAACACTTAAGTTACAACTTAAAAGTTCGTAAAGCTCTCAAGTATGTATTACTATTTAAAAGATACGTAACTATTTGTGTAACTAACGTATTATTACGTACACAATTGTGTAATGAAATGATTAGTTATGTATTATTGTAATTATGTGTAAAGTAAATGAATGTTTTACATTTGAAGGAAAATAATTAACACTAACAGTGTCCATCTGTTTTGTATTATCCTTACTTTATTGTTGGTATCTGCTCAGGAAAATTCAAAGTTAAATAAGTATCACCTTAATTGTAAATCATCAGTTTTCCTCTTTCGTATCAGCTTTGCTTTGTACGGAATGTTAATCTATAGTATTAACATATATGTGCATCGATTCGTTTACAAAGTTTTTTTTCTACTAATTCATCTTACATTACTTTCCTCTTAAACTTGTCCGAGTTCCGCTACGTCACACTCGTGTGGGAGTCCGACCCTGGATGCCATAAGTCATACGTAATACTGTCTACTTTATTTACAAGTCTGTGAGAGCGAGATGCTTGTCTCCAAGCAATTTGAGCAAGTAGTAAGGTCAACTTTTATTAGGAGTTGCAATAACGAATTAGGAGTACAATCGCAATGTCGTGTTTCGCGGTACAAAGGAAGTTTTACTTCAGAATTATTGCTGGCTACTGTCGTTGCGGTTGGTTGAACACGATGTACTGAGGTAATATAACTATTTGTTTACATTCTTAAGAATATTTATATTTATTTATGATATTACATGTACGTACAAGAAACAAAAATAAACCCACAAGTTGTCGGTTAATTTGCTATACAGCAGATTGTTCATCTGCTCTCCGTACTGATTGACTTGTGTGCAAAAATTTTCAGTTCCATATAAATAGGTAAAGAAAATAAAATTTTATACGTGTATAGCTTCATTGCTAAACTGTTGTTTTCTTGGACATTTTTAGGTTTTTTTTAATGACAGAGTTTTTTTTTTGCTTAAGTGAAAGTGTTTTATCGGCGTTATTTGATATACTTTTTATTTACACATTTTTTTTACACCGATAATTGCACATAACCTAAATTCAGCTATCTAGTTTATCGACGTTTTATGTTTATACCGCGGTAATGGTTAATGTGAGCCTGTACATTAGTTGTACAAGGGATGTGCGTACGTCCTGCTGCTCATCAGATAACACCGCATTACTGTTCCAAATACATTGTATTAACATTTGACAGTAATATATTGCGATGTTTTAAAGAATTACGGTATTGGGGTGATGCACAAAGGAAACAACAGACAATAATGAAGAAAATAATGAACTTATAAAGCCTGTTACACACTTTCAGTTTTAACTTCGTTTGTAGACAAAACTGAAAACGGCACCGTTTGTATGACAGTTAAAATTATGCTCACACACGTTGCTGATATCTGTGGCGTCTGTCATTTCGCTATTTTAGCGAATTCTCTCCCTGGCTCGTTTGCGACCTAATAGTAGAAAGACTTATCATCATAGAGTGTTAATTTTCCGTTACACAATTTGAAAAACCTACGTCCAGCAGTGGAATTCGTTAGGCTGATAATGATGATGATGATGATGAATTTGAAAAAAAAAAATAAAAAAAGCAACAACATTTCACCAAATATTTTTCTTTTACAAAACATTAACTGATTATTAGAAGGGTGATAGATGAAACCTTGGAAATGGATTTACCGAAGTAATTAAGCAAACATTAGTATCGGCGAGCGCATAAAATGTAACGTGTATTAATGTACTTATATTTTATAAATTAACTGACCTTCTCTATCGCGTTCGCATTTGCATCACGCCAATCGTTGCATGATGAATGGTTTTAACAAATCATATATCGAGTTCAACTCCAAAGCAATTTGCTATCCAATACATTAACATGATTTTTTGACCTTGAATTTTTAACTACTGCCTGTTTACCAGTTGTTCTATAAATCTTTTACCCTATAATAATGTAAGTTCCTAACATCCCCAGATGAAAAAGATAAGAGATAGAGTATTTGCAATTTGACATTAGACACGTCAAGATCTCTGATGGAACGCAACTCAACGCTCATAAAACTTTTACTGACTGTTCGCCACTTCGTCGGTGTAAAATTAAAAAAAAAATATTGCTCTATCATATTTATATAAGCTGCTTGCCTTTAAAGGTAACGTCGAAATCGGTGCAGCTTTCGTATATAACCCGACACTAATGTCGAACTGCGGACAGACGACGCAAGTGCAATATGTCTGCGAATTTTTTTTTATAATTCTTACGGATTAAACTATTAAAAATTTCGTGAGACATTTCACTATACTTCTTATAAAACGGCTTAACTCACGTGTAAATCGGTGTCAGCACCGACTAGTTTCGAGCCCATCGGGGGCACTGACTCAGTGAGCGACGGGCCGCGAACGCGCGATAGTACCGATCCCACTCACTCTGAAGATGAGCTCTCGATGGGTTCAAAAGTAGTCGGTACTTACACCGATTTAAACGTGATTTAAGCCGTTTTATAATTAGTATAATTCTTACGGACATTCCAATTTTATCAACCGTATATAGATTGGTGTTTTCCTCTCAGTAATAGAACTAGGAAGTTTTAAATGGAATGCTAAACGGCGACGATCTCCGCCTTTCTCTGGGACGTTATTAAGCCAGGATACGAAGTTACATTAAGACACACGGAACTGACGTTTAAGAATAAAATAGTCGTTGGCGATCTATCACATTCCATCGATCCCTATCTGAGATAATAGTGATCATTACGAGCGTGTCATGAACAATGTAGCCAAGCCACCCACGGCGCGCTCGCAACGGGATACTGTGACAAAGGACTATCAGGTTACTAACCAACGTAAGAAGCACAGATGCGAAAAAAACTGACTTTTTGAAACTTTTTGAAAACGTATTATAATTTTTAATGATTAAAAAATTTTAACTTCCTTCCATCAAGCTCTGACATCTTACAGTATTTTTCTGACTCTAAGTTTTACAAAATAAAGATTGAAAATATCTCGAATAATGTCCTATCAATTGTATTTGTTACTTAGATTACTAATTTTTTTCAATATGTATTTGTAAGTGTTTTTTTTTAATAAATCAATTACAGTTTATATCGACCGATGGTGTGATACGGTTGGGTTGTCATGTACTAATTACATTGTATAATGCAGTACTACTAAAGCGCCCGATGGAACTATCGGTTGGTAAAAAATCTACGGGACTCCTATCCTGTCGAATAAAGGATTAGGAGTCGCAAGTGGAGGTGGTCCTTATCTGTGTTTCAACAGTCGCTGAGTAGTGGGGCGAGCAGCGCCGCGTCGCATTCTGTCCCGACCGCTGCACGCAGCAGCTGCGCAGGCGCAAGCGCACCACTCGTACGCGAACTCTATAACGTTTTAAATATGTTTTCGATTACAGTGCTGAGGTGAAAATTTAATAATTTTGTTTTTTTAATAGTGAACCAAGTGAAATAAAGTGCGAGAAAGTGAAGGATTAATTTTCTCCAATCGAGTTCAACCCTCTAACACGTCAAGGTAATTTCAATTTTTTTTTTTTTAGTTTAAATTTAAATTTTTACACACGTTATAGTTTTAATGATTGAATAAGGTCAAATAATCGCAACTTGCCTTGTCAATTTTTTTTTGTAACTTTCACCGCGTCTTTTACAATTTGCAATCTTTTATTACATAAATGGAAATTAGTTCACGACGTGATATAATTAATTTAAAATAGACGTTACGAAAACAAGAAACTAAAAATTTTTGGTAGCCTAATTTTACATTATACGAAAAACTATCTTAATATATAAGTGATAGTCAGGTATCATATTTTTTTCCTTAAATTGGTCTTAGTACGTAATTTTTGGAACTACGGAATTCATAAATGCCTTCATTACGGGTAGACTTTCGTGAACATGCCGTATTAAATACTTTAGCACGTAGTAAATTGATTTCGTCGCTTTAGACGTTTTGAGCACTTAATAAACCTTTAAAAACGAATTTGTTATTCATCAATAGAACGTAAATATTGAATGCTATAAAATCTTTCACGCCTCCGTTATCGCAATTTTGACGCTTTTTGCTTCACATGATTTATGTTCCGTATTCTCGAGTTTCTTTCTATTATAATTTTCAAAGTACAAACATAAAGCCAAGTAGACAATCTAAAGCATTCCGTTTTGCTATTTATTAGAGCGTTACAATAAAAGTAGGTGAAAATGTAAGAAAAAAATATATTCAAATGATACGTATTTCGGTGTGACGTTAAAAATTGGACAGTTATAGCACAAGGCAAACCTCTTAGTCTAAATTGTAGAAAAAAAAAACGATTTCGCCGAATAGTTAAATTGAGGTCGTTATTCCAAACGCTCAATTTAGATTATTAGTTAATTGTTACTAATGACCTTTCTAAAAAAAATAAACGTTGCCTGTTATAATCTTCCATTCCATAGAACATTCTACTTCCTTGTAATAATGATGGATTACCGCTAGATTCAGATGAACCATTCCTCAAGCTTATCTTTTAACATAACGGAGTCTTTGAAATCATAGTATTTTTACGTCATACATTTTTTTTTACTACGGCAACATTCCATCATCGAGCACTATGCTGCCAGTTACAAAGAATTATCTTTACTGCAAGCAAAAAAAAGCATTTGACATCCTTTTCTTTAGCATGGTGTACTGTAAACAATGACCGTTGAGAGCAGGTAGATACAGGGATAGGTTTGAAGCTATAATAGACCCGAATTCAGCTCGTAAATTGATGCTTTGTGTTCAAAAGGTGCAATAGTAGATGCCCGTCAGGTGGCAGGCATGTCGCTTTTTGTGTGGATATCGCCGGCAGTAATCGCGTGAGTTTTGAAAGAATTTAAAAGTGTTCTTTTGATGTCTTTTCGTTATTGGCGATTGGTCTTCAGTTCTATGACATTAACTACCCTTGTCTTGTGCCCGCAGCAAGGTCTCTATTGTCAAAAATTGTTGATACATTAAGATTTAGTTATTTAAATCTCGATGATAATGTTAACATTAGATTAACACGAATATTAAAGTTTGAATTTCTCAATGAATGTAAAAAAATGTATCACGAGAAGTTAGAAAGTAGCGATAGTGATAGAAAAATTGAGAAGCAAAAAGTTATCATGGTATGGACATGTCAAGCGAATAGATGATGAACACATAAACAAGAAGGTGATGAGATTGAATCATGGCTATAAAGGTAGGGGAAGACTGAAGGTGTGGATGGACTGTGTGTAGAGATGCGTAAAAAAATGTGTGAGTTGTATGTACTCTGCCTACTCTACGTAGAGAAAATGGAAGATTGATGATGATGAATGAATGTGAAAACAACACCATTACGACGATGGACTCTATAATTTGTGACCTTTGAATTATTTTATAATCTAGGAAGTAGATATTATATATTTAAAATGTGACTACAATTTTTTTTCGTAATTGTTATTACGTCCATATAATTTTGCTTCCGTTTTAAAGTGCGCGTCCATTGTAATTGTTAATAATAATATTTTGACAATAATTATATACATTTCAATGAAAAGTATGTAATTAAAGATATCTGGATACAATGAATATATCAATTTGATTACATACATCGATTATTACTTCGAATGACTTTTGTCTCTGATGAATGATAACAATTTTTGAAATGAAATTTATGAGTAAGGAGTGGAACATTTGATTACATGCTACATCGATTGTTTCAATTCTCTCCAAACCAAAACAGTTTTAATTTTTAAACTTTTCTTCTCTATATCTTCAATAAAAAGCGTAAACTATTAGAAACTTTGTTACGGGTCTCAGCAAATATGGCACAAATTTGAACAACTCTTCTTATAGAAGCAAACCCTACACGTACGTCAGGATCTAGACTGTAAAAATCACGTTATTAATCTTAGAAGATGAGTACATTGGACAGAACTTTGATGCGAGAAAGAGACAAAAAACCACAAACAGCATCAGGCCAGTAAGGTTGCTATGGCAACAACTAGGATTGCACTATTCTCTATAGAGTATGTATCTGCGTTTTTTTTTTCATATGGAATTCCATCCGTTTGACTTTACTCACACTTAGAAGACGTACAAACAGAGAACTTTTTTTTTTAATACGATCCAAAGGCCGTAGACATTTGCGTAATTCGATGTTGCAAGTTACATTAGTTACAATAATTCAAGTCACTCTTAATGACAGTACAGATGCAACCAGTAAAAGAATTGCCAACAATTTGTTAACTCGCTACAAATTAAATTGCAAACATATTACCCTTTATGAAATCTCTAATGACCAGTTAATGTATACAGTGAATCAACTTGCTCCATATTGCATACAATCAATGGTTAAAGGTCAAATTATTAGAATAAATATTTCGAAATAATGGAAATTAAAATTTTACTTAATGACGTCATCATTCAAGTGCAATTAATACTATTTTTACGCGCCAAGATAGCCTAATGGTTGAGGGTACGGATTTCCGATCACGCAGTCGAGGGTTCGAATCCTGTCATTCGCCATTGTCGGAAACCACATCCTATCACAAACTTATAGCTTAGTTTCAGTGGTAAAAGACATATTAATGAACTAACAAAAGTCTGTTAATATTTTATTTTAAAATCAGAATCATGTTTAATCATCGTTTTCAAAACTTAAAACAAATGAAGCTTAAGGACTTGGACAAGGTTATGTAGCAGCGAAGCACTTTCGTCGTTGTCTGTACTTGCCATATACGTTGGAATGATCCACGGTGTTACCGTCATGGAACAATACAACATAATTAAAAATAATGTCACGTACATTTGTATAATTGCGGTGACGGTGATCGTTCAGGATTAAGACGCGCAAAACGTTGATTGAATTTTGTTTCTAAAACAAATTCCCTGTAGCTTTAGCAAGTTAGGAATAGTCGTCAGTAAGCTGTTATGTTGGGAGTGTCTACGCTTTCAATTACACTGACTCAGCGTACTTTGTTTTTACACGTATCTTTGGCTTCCTTCCAGATGTGTCCAGGTTGCCTCATAGATATGATCGTACTTTGAAGTCTATTAAAGCTTTTTTTTGATAACTTTTATTAATAATTCCATCGTGTTCAATAACAATCTAAAGTGTTAAAGTTTCACAAGAATCTTTCGTCTATAGATTGAAATTACTGCAGGATGACTTACTGACTGAAGTTTCTATATCCCCGTAGTGGGGCAATGGGCGTCCACAGTCGCCAGCTCGCTCTGCGCTTGGTCTTGGGCCACGTTAGCCCGATCGTCTTCATGTCGGCTGCCACTGCGCGCCGCCAGGTTTGTTTAGGATGGCCACGCTTCCTCGTACCTAGCGGGATCCACTCCAGTGGCTTCCTGGGAATGTGAGTGGGATCTCGGCGGAGTGTGTGTCTACTATAGGATAATTAAGGCATTATTCTTATCTATGTCATGTACACGTGCACTAAGATATCATGTAAACTCGGCTTTTGCCTGTATTTAAAAAAAACAGGATGGCAATATATTTTTTGTTCAAGTTTTTATACACAATATCTTTCTACATTAACAATTTGCAGGTTCTTAAAGGTATAGTAGTGATTAATTTCTAACAATCATGCTTAAGCTATTGATGATAAATTATGTAAAGATACAACGTGAGTAACATATTGACAATGAAATAAAATTAATGAATGTAAATGATTTTTAAACAATAACTCGTGCTGTTGTCATTAAGTATTAATAATTTTCCTTCTTTATTTTTATTACTTTTATCAAGTTCAATGTAAAACTTTGTAGCCTGTATATAGTACATTGTTATTTATTTAACTTACGTCAAACCATTTCTGAATGTTTACATATTTTTTGGGATTCTAATTGTTAGGCAATAGTTTGCGTGTAAGACAAAAAATTGTCTTGCCCGCAAACTCCACTTCTTCTAAGAAATTAACGAAGGAGTAGTACAAACACCGGAATAATAGTAAAAAGTAAATACAACTTATAAAACGGCTTAACTCACGTGTAACTACTTACTTTTACTGTACCTTTGTGTCAATTGTTTTAATCGTTTTTT
>JAODUI010016973.1:0-14439 GCA_027563995.1 Papilio gigon | reverse complement strand
TCTTACGGTGAAGGAAAACATCGTGATGCTGCACATATCGGTGAAGAAATTCAAAGATATGTGTGAAGTCAACCAACTGGGCCAGTGTGGTCGACTATGGCCTAGTCACGCCTATTAATAGGGTAGGCTCTGAGCCCCTCGGTGGGGACGTGTAGTGAGAGCTGATGTTGATAATGGCAACACAAATACATGTTGTAGTAAGTCTATATAAGCAGACGAGTTAGTGACCAGTGCAGTGTTAAAAATACTATTTATTCTAATATGTAATAATAAGATGAAATATACATTTCTCCGTTTGTTTAGGTAAATTATAAACTGAACAAAATTGCTTAAATTATGTATAGACTAAACTCCCTCTGCCGGTCAACTCAAAGTATTTACAGTAACACATGGATTTTGCATAAAGCCAAGGATAAGATTGTTACCTGTTATCGGCCAGCATCCGCCATCTTGATAATGGAAGGTACTCATACATTCACATCGATCATACAAACACGAACTGAACTCGCCCAACACTGAGGTACACTGCACTGATACATTGCAAGCACCGCCGTGTCCGAGAGATTCTGTGAACAAGTGAAAGAAGTATGAGAAGCGTCGGTGGCGCAGTTCAGTTTTATTCTGGACCGTACTCAACATGTTAACGTTCGATACCTGCCGCGTACTTGTGTTGTTCGATTTTAGAATTCCATATTTACGTTCTATCCGACGTTCTTGGCAAAGTTAATGGTGAAGGAAAACATCGTGAAGTAATTTTATGTGTGCAGTCAATGCACTGACATCGTTGAATATAGTCTAGTCACGAATAGGCTCCAAGCCCTTTTGTGGGGACATATGAGCTGATGTTTACAATGGCAGTTATCCGTTGAACAGCAACAATGTATTCGAAGAATAAACTGAACCTTATCTTAGTACTGTGCATGTGACCTCCAAGACTGTGGATTTGCGAGAAATACCAAGGTTAGCCATAGATGGATAAATCATCATCTGTAATTCTTCTAGTATTGGGGATATCAAGGCATTATCAAGGATTACTATCCGACTATTGATTTGTCATCTTCTCTTAAAAAAAAAATTACCTGGCCAGCATTGATCAGTGTACTCCACGAAGCCACCCCGACACTGACAGGTCTCTGTGCCGTTGTTGTTCTGACAACTCGTATTAGGTATGACACAGTCAGAATCCAATAAGCACGTACCGCCGATTGCTGGCAACCAAACACAGATATGATTAAGGATTAACAAAGAGGATATGCGTAGGAAGTGTGTGAGTTCAGATATGAGCTGACACTACTTAGGGAAAAGGGCAGGGTAATGATGAGTTACCAATGCTCTGCAATTAAGAAACATGGAGATGTAACAGCCTTAGGTCATAGGTCATAGTCCCGCCAATACCTTGGACAATATACCTCCTTCCGCATTTAACAGCTTCGTCACCATGTGGGGTAGAACAATCTTGCAATGAAGACCACTGTTGGGGACCGTGAGTGTGCGACCTCCCTCCAAGTAGTTTACTTATATGAAAGTGGTATGAAATAAGTAGAATTTGGTCTCCAGCATACACGATGGTTATTGAAGTCGGGTATAATTGTTTGATCTATGTTGTCTGTGGTCTTTTACATAGGGCAAACGTGATATAGACTCCGCAACTGTTGTAGTGACAAAGAAACTTATAGTTAACGTGGAGGTCCAGAATTCTATCTGTTACACGTACCAGGAGCACAGATGTTCCCGTCTTGCTGGTAACCGTCGCCGCAAACACAGCGCCCTCCCTCACAGACCGCGTGCTCGGCGCCGGTGCACTCAGCTGTTGCTTGACAGGCATCTCCTAACTCTGAAATAGTTGATAGTGGGAATTTGAAGCTTATGTAAAATGAAATAATGTCTAAAATTGTATAATAAGATTTTATAACGAGGGATTGTTTTTGAATAAAAGTTATGGCATGCATTTACACTCATTTCGATAGATGGCGTAGTAACTAACATTTTCGAAACATTGCCGTGCAAAATCGTTAGATGACGCTGATACTAATCCCTTCTACGGTCTAACTATCTAGTCGCTACTGAACAATAATACGTTACCCAGTCCCGTAGTAAGGCATAGACCGTCCACTTCCTGTAATCCATCAGGACATGTGCAGTATCCCTGGCCAAAATCGTTCTGTACACACTGAATCTCCAACTCCCCGGCTAAACAATCGCTGTCCACTTCACACGTTTCCCCAAGACCTGAGGATAGACAGAGATGGGAGATCATGAATAAGGAACGTCGTCAACATGTCACCATTGAGGGTAGACGTGACCCTTTTTTATTCGAGCGCCGGGATCACAAAGGTGTTCATCGACGTCCTGATATATGCAATACTAAAGGTACCATAGATGCCGGTTCCTGAGAGGTACTTACTTAGATTTAGAGTCCCAAATCCCCGTAATGGATCACAGCGCGTCCTCAGCAGTCGCCAGTTCACTCTGTCCTGGACTCTGCTTTTACTCCAGCCACGTCAACCCGTTTGTGAATGAGTTAGAACTTAAAGGATTCATTCTAACTGATTTTGAAATACCATACCAAGTTCTTACCAGCAAACAATCTGCACATATCTCTTCTGGCATCCCAAACCGCGTACTCCGGGATGCATTCACACGTCCTCAGTCCCCAGGGATCCTGTGGTGGTCCGCACCGGGACGCACTCCCGAAAGTATGACAATTATCATCAGAGACGCAGGACTCGTTGAAGCGACGTGTTACTAGAGGAAAATAAATGATTATTCAATGTCGTCAAGTTGACGACGTTATCGTGATATTTATCAGGTCGTGATAGAGGATTCGAATCGAGTCAAGACTAACTCCAGAAGACGATGGTTATCAGGTCTTTGCCTAGCCTGTACGGTAGATTCAGCCTTCTTTATACGTCTCCACCACATTCCTCTGTCTTTGACATTTAACATCTCCGTCCAAGACAGGTAGACAAAGTCCTATTGAGTTTACCCCACACGTTCTATTCATTTTTATTATTATATTCATACAACACTAGTAAATAGTGTAGTTAAGGCTCCAATAGCCTAATGGTTGACGATTTCCGACCACGTGATAGAGGAATCGAATCTTCATTCGACTATGAACAATGACCTAACAAGTTCAAGCATAGTTAGTATAAGAAATACTATTAAATTAACTTAAAAAAAAAATAAAGTCATTATTACTCTCACCTCTTATACAATCTCTCATGTTCCTGTCAAAGAAGAAATTGGGTGGGCACGTGCAGATACCATCCGCGACCACCGCGAGAAGACCGACGCATTGCTCTTGCGTTGATGGTGACCCGAGCTCTAAATTAACAAGAAGACAATATATACATCCTGTTAAATCGATTATGGTTAGGCAGAAAATATAAATACGTAAAAATACAGAGGGTCAGATATATCACTATTATACACTTAATAAATACACACAATGTACAGTTTTAATTTTTAAATAAATAGAGCGTTGATTGCGTTATTACGCACTTGACCGTACTTGTGTCGAGGTTCGATCCCCGCTGTACCAATGTCTCGATGGTCGAATGTCATATGTAAGACGTTACGGTGAAGGAAAGCGTGATGTCTGTACATATGTGAAGTAATTCAACATGTGTGCAGTCAATGCACTGACAGCGCTGACTTTGGACTAGTCACTGATATAGGGTAATTAGTAAAAATATGCAATTATTAGATTGAACAGGGTAATTAACTCACCAGCTAAGCAAGTTGAATTGCCTTCAGTATAATATCCCAATGGACAGATACAGACACCGAACGGCGAACACTCATAAGGTTGGGGACATCTATTCACAGAGTCACATGTTATTAATCCGCCATCTTGTTTCGTCTCGTCCGCCATCTTGTTATAACTGTCGATATCCAATTCTAAACCAGTAGCTTCAGTGTTCGTCGCATCTGTAATAAAGATATTGAGCATATAAACAAAGTGATGAGATTGCAGGCTGTGAAGGTAGACCGAAGTGTGTGTGATATGCTAGATGTGAGTTCAGATGTGAGCTGACAGATGTATGGAGTACATACTGTGACGTCACTTAAGGATGATGAGTGGAAGATGACTGACTTTTGATGAACAAAAGAATATGCAGACGAATTGCTTTCTTGAATGTAAAGGAGACTTATAAAATGAGATTAATTCTCCTTCCTTCCCGACCCCCCCGCCTTTGTGGTAAACTAAGGAGTTGAATAAATAAACTTAAACATAAAAAAACTTTCATAAAAACAAGCTTTTCTTATCAAGAATTAAACTGGCCTAAACTAGATTGCGTCGTTTAATTACAAAGTTCCTATCCTTCCAGCTCCATCAGATCAGCTCTGTCATATTGCATTGTCATGCGATTTCCACATGCGTGCATAATGTCACTTCAATCGGAAACTGGGAAGTGGATCAAGTTTAACTTGAATTTGATTACAGACACGGTGGAGATAAAAGCTAGAGATAAATACGAAAGTTTAGATGCGTTATTTAACAACACTTGTATATTATTAAAGGTTTTAGAAGCTCCTAAAACCTAACAGTTAAGGGTAGGAACTACCGATCTAGCGGTCGTGGGTTCCCGAATCTCACAATTCGGTTACTGTCGTGAACCATATTCTAACAGAAGCTTTTTCAAGCTTACCAGTAACGGTTACAAGAAATATTAGTAAATAAACAAAAATCTACTATTCTATATATATATAAAAATGAATTTCTGTTCGTTAGTCTCGCTAAAACTCGAGAACGGCTGAACGGAATTATCTTATCTCGGTCTTGGAATGTTCGACGTCTAGGGAAGGTTTAAAAGGTGAGAAAAATTAGAAAAACTCCCGTGAAATCCTTGAAAATAGACGTTTTCCAATTCTAATACAAACGTTTTTTTCCGAGGAGGAATTGTTTTTTTTTGTATTTCCTAATAAATTCAAAAATCTGTTTATTTATTGCCTTTAAGACGAAACAGAGTTCGCGGGGTCAGCTAGTTAAGAACAAATTAACTTTGGCGGCAGTAATGTTTATTCAATATGTATGTATATATTGTGATTTCTGTATTATTTTATTTTTATTTTCATACAGAAAGCTAACCTTAGCTTTATTAGTGATATATAAGAGTGATAATTTAAACTGATAAATATTTTTTTAGACATTACATTCCTTGGTGACGTCAGAGATTAATTTAACCAAGAGCCCGAGGAAGCCTCAAGGCATGCCGCAGCTGCCCTACGGCATGAGGAAGAACAGGCAGAACACCAGGGAGGATATGGTGTGATAGTTTGGTTTCCTTATAGACTACTGAAGACCATTTAATGTTCCAATTGCTTACAATTTTTTTTTTATCAATTTGCATCATCAGCCTTTGTCGGCCCATTGCTGGCAGGAATTGGAAAAGGCCTTCCACGGTGTACGGAATATGAAAAAACGAATGTGTGTAAATGTAATTGAAAGATTGTTGTGTTATGTTGAAATTAGTGATTTATTCATAGAATGGTATATAACAAAGTAGTCTCATTGATAAAAAAAAATTATAAACTATGAACAATGTTTGTAAGTTAGATATCGGAATATAATATGTAAATTATTACAATGTGTACAAAATGTAGTGTAAATTTAATAAATAAATATACAAAATCAATGGTTTTTATTTATACGTCTGTACTAATGTACTATCCGTAAGGCAGAATATGTTATGCCCACGCCCACGCCCACGCCGGCAGCAATGTTTAAGTTAAAAAGACATTTTTCAAAAGTCACCCAAGAACTTTTATTTATATGTAAATTTAACATACTAAATCGTAGTATGAAGTAAGAAAAAATCCTTGTGTTTAGTAACTTTTAAGTTATATTCAAAATATCCTAACCTAATTTAACAATCTGATAATGTTACATGCCCACTAAATTATTTGAAACATTTGTAAGTGTTTAAAGCCTTTTTTTTATGACCACATGAACAGAGCGTATAGGTGTTTATCGAAGCAATGACATCCGCAATACCAGAAGAACCATATCGGTCTATTAACATTGACGTGCTTCAAACTATAGTAAACATATTTAAGTCAATGACAATCTGAAAGTTTACATAACTTAGTTGTTTGACTTGTGAACTTATATTTGCTGGCGGCTTAGTTTGTTTGCAGTGGTTATTAATGGGTTTGAAACGAAAACTAAGAACACAACAAACTTTATACCGATTAATTTTTCAACCATAAATATATAACATTACGAAAAACGGTTTAACTAACGTATAAATCGGTGTCGGTACCGACTAGTTTCGAGCCCATCAGTAACTCTTTTTCAGGGTGAGTGGGATTGTTACTATTGTGCGGTTGCGCCCCGTCGCTTACTGAGCATTTTAATAATTTAATTACGAAAATCAACCATAGACGCCAAACTTGTATAAAATACCATCTGCAGCTATTTTTTTTATTGGCAGAAAACATCAATTCCTACAACAGTGTATATTAAATTCATAAACACTTTCGCTGCGGCATCAATTTTTGCGTACTTTCCATCCCCGCGGTACGAGGTGTTATCGACCCGCTCCGTGACGAGACGTTAGTGCGGCACGCGGTCCATTAGACCCCACCTTCCATAACAAAGTTATGCCCGTCCCACCACAGAGAAGTACACATTTTTCCTTGGTACACCACAGGGAAGTTGCATTAGGAATGATTTAGTTCTCGTTTCGCAGCGAACGTGTTAAAAAAACAAAGTCTGCATCGAAGATTTTTTCCAATAAAACATCTGTACGTAAGCGAACAACAGTTAGGTATTCTAAAAACAGTAGACTGCATTTATTTGTTCTACGAATGCCGCAAGCCATGTCAGTTCCACTGCTTTTATAAATAAAACTCGAATAACTTTTAAGTCTTTCAAAATTATAAAGAGTTACACAACTCTTTATTCCATTCTAGAAAACGTACTTACTTTTTTAACATCCAACATTCAATTATCGTAAATAACAATTTCATTAACGTTGTAATCAATAATCAATAATTGAAATTCGCATTTCAAGTAGCGTTGCTTTCATTGCCAGAGGAGGAGACTCTCAGAAAGAGGATATATCCCGTCTCCTGGCCATTCAACTTCTACCTTCCAATCTTACGTAATAATAACAATTCATTTAATGCGAATGTGATTAAAGTTAGGCTTAAAGCACCTTACTGTAATTATTATAATTAATTATTTACAATAGTTGCATTTACCTGTCACGTGCAGGTTGATAACGTAATGTATGTTATTACATTGTGTTGAGCCACCAACATATAAGTGTGGGAGACAGTGTTCCACATTCGCAGCTGTCACGACCACACTATCGATCCGGTACTCACTGTCTAACACATGTAATCAAATAGAGTAATCGTCAATTAATAAGAATTTTAATTAAGAATTTAGTAACAAATTGTTTTTCGTTTATTCTTCGTATATAAAATTGTTCTAGTAGTAATATTAATTGAAACTTATTACTGAATATATTCTAAAGTTAAAATGCATTCGGATTATGATTCCTTATAAAAAAAAAAAAAATGACAGGACTGTATAATTATAACCTTAAATTTTAGACGCGTTGTAACAGTTAAGGTTAAGTTAACAAAATAATAAAACACATTTATTAATCTTTATTATTTTGATTATTTTTAATTATTAAAACTATTCGAAATAAGAAAGGTAACAATCGGTATATATACACAATACTTTAGATTTAAATTCACGTCGTATTATATTGCGTAACTGTAACAGAATGGTTAGACCCATTCCTAACATTCCACCCGTAGAAGTTACCACGACGTAACTCGAAATATTACTTGAAGATATTAAGTTGGATTATAAGATATAACTAATACCCTTGAAGTTGTTAACAATGTCTGTAGTTCACTTTACAATGAATCTTATAAGTTCTCTTAGTTAACTAGTTGTATATTAACAACTTCATTAAATTATAACCAAGTACCGTATTAATATGTCTATATTTGTTCTGGTCCTGGATATGGATAGTGAAAATTGTTTGAAACATCGCATTAATGACGGGCGTAAAATTTAACATATTTTTTTATATTAAAGAAATTAATCATAGAGATGTGAAATTTTAAATGGATAAATGTTAACGGGTAACTTGAAAACGGCGGAGCGGATCTGTATGAAATTTGGTGCAGACAGGTAGCGCGTAGGTTATCAAGGTGTTTTTTTTTTTAATTTCACGTAGACGAAGTTGCCTGTAGTAAGTAGTTTATATTAGAGTTGAAATAACATTACACTTAATGTTTTACGAAATCACGTTTTCATCTTGTACATAATGTTGAAAGGAACGTCTTAATGTGAGCACTTTAAAATATAAAAACGTAGTAAATATGTTAGTTACATTTTAAGTTATAAGAGCACAGGTAGGCGACGTTAAAACAATGCGACAATAAAACTGAGAGCTCTTCAAAGATTAAATAGAATCTTACGACACAGTAAAGCAGGGAAAACTTCCAAGCTAAGATATTTTAACGACAATTTAACGAGGATCGTAAATGATATTTCAGTGGTTTTGCAAGATCTAAGCGGATCAGTAAACTTTGCATTAAAATTTAAACATAAAAAAAATACTAACGTATTTCATCTCCGGTTGGATAGAATAAGCTAAATGTTTTACGAGAAAACAAATGAATAGTTATTAAGAGTCGAAAAAACTGTAGGAAATTAAGAGTCTCAGCGCAAAATGTAATGTTAGGTTAGGTTAGGTCGTACAGAAATACGAGAGAGGGCGCTGATCACCTTGAGCCGCCATATTTGAATAGACAAAGTAATTTATATTCTGTATTTATAGTATAGTTGATTTTAAAGTAGGTATTAAAGGTACGATGTATTTTTAATTTAATTTGTATTCTAAGTTGCTTTAGAAAACCTTCCATTAGTTTCTTGTCTTTGTCTAAAACTCTCTAATTCTATAATTTTAAATTACAAATGTTGGTTGATGTTATTTATGAGTACATTTTGAGTGCAAATAACATTAGGACAATGGTTGATAATATAAAACAAATTCTTTGTTTAAAATTTATTCAATGCTTTATTTATTTATGCATCTTTATTCATGAACGTCTGGAGCGAACATTACACAACCAATACAATGCAAATGACGAATGAAAAGTGCTTTTAACTGGAATATTCTTGTTAAATATACTTGTATTTTAAGCCGTTGACTTCTGGTATTTGAGTTATAAGAATGGATTTGTTAATATAAAATGAAAATATATATAGTGTGATCGAAATGAATAGGTAGAAAGTATATTTCATAATGACAGAGCCAACTGACACGGTTATAATAAATACTTTTTAGAAGAAAAGATATATATTTTTTTTAACTACGATAGCTTGGCATGACATGACAATATGGCGCGGATTGTTTAATTTATAATTCGAATCCTGCTGTATATTCGGTAAGCTCTTTACATAAATTGTAAACCGCAACGGAAATAACTTATCCACAAATCCAATAACAATGCGAAACACAAGTAAAAACAGGGTTATCGATGTTTCCTATTTGTCAAAGCTCGAAGCTATTGTGTTGTTTGTATTTAAATTTATTAAGCGCTTGCCGTAATATGTGAATTAAAAAAATATAAACGTTAGAAACCTTTTTTAAATTTACATTGTTATTATTATTTTGTATTATTATATTATCGAGTCGATAATAGACTAATTAAAGAAAAAAAAATTATAAAAACTAGGAATGTTTTTTTTTTAATTTGTAATCGATGTGTCAAAGGTAAAAAACACACAAGCTTGTTTTTGTAAACGAATATAAACAACGTATAAACTGTATAACAGAATGTTTGCAAGTTGATTATTATAACTTATAAAAACTGCTTTTTTCAATCGTGATTGTCAATTGTCTGTGTTGTTCTGTAAATATACGATAATGAAACGCGGCACAAGACAGAATCAATCTAGTTCGCGGAACGCATGAAGTATTGCGGACGGTGTAACTCTGACATCTTAAGACGATTCATCCAAACTGTGATTTGTCAATGTCATTCGGCCTCTTTTAGTGAATTACCTTCGTTTCAACATGTTTTTAGGCTTTGTTACAACTGTTTAGGATTAGATGAATCGCCAATAGCCTAATTGTTATGGATACGGACTACCGATCTAGCGGTCGTAGATTCGACTATTGTCGTGAACCATATCCTAACACAAGGTTACTTACTAAACTAGCACGTACCATATTTCGACCACATTATCACTCGGCATCGGATGGGATCGTGGTCAAGCGTTAGTTTAGAAATCAAAAAAAAAAAAAGGTTTTTTCAAGCTGGCTCAAAATCTACTGGTATTAAAAGAAAGATAGTGAATACAAAAAAAAAAATTGAATAAAACATTTTCGTAAAATATTTTCTATAGGTTTTATATAAAAGGTAATTAAAATAAATATAAATAAAATTAATCATGGACAAACGCCTTGATAATAGTACGAACATTTTCTCCCTAATAGCATTATCAGCCCTTGTTGGCCCACAGCTGGACCTTATCCAACGCCTTCCACAGTACGCGGTCCTCGGTCCCTGATAAAAAAAAAAATCATTGCATTGCATGAACAAGGATGGTATAAAATTAGTTCAAAATATAGACACATGTGCAGGTTTATTTGATTTAAAGTTGTTGTCAATATCAGGACGGCCCGAAAGTTTTGTTTGCGGACCCCAGTTGTGAAGTTCGCCCGTTGTCAGCTAATGAGATCCGAACTTCCCGCGTCATGTCACGTACAGCGAGGAGAATTTGACATACATTACTACAATAAGTAAAATGATAATCATGAAAGTCCTTCAAGCAGAGAGCGACATCTTTCTCAAAGGCCGGCAACCTCTCATTTAGTGTTGCAGATGTGTGCGTCTGATCACTTCGGTGAACCCGCTGCTCGTTTGAAATATAAAAATAAACGAAAGTTTAGAATAATACTTTTAGATTTTTTTTTTAGAACTTTATTAACAATAATGTATTGCTTATATTAAATCTATATTATAATACTCTATTAAAGAGTTGAGCGGTTTATCGGTCTTTATAGAGTTATTACCTCAGTGGTGTCTAAATAATAAAACTACAGAAATTTGCTCGTCGTGTGGCGATGCCTTAATAAATGAAATCATGGCTAACCTGTCCGCGGTAACACGGTAAAATAAACATTGTTACCGCGAGAGGGCGCGGTTTCGCTTTACTCTTTTGTTCTCCATTCAAGCGCTTTGTTAGCTTCCCAACTACCTGTGATTAAGAGGAACTTTTATATTATACTGTAACAATTCTTCTGTGTGAATTCTCTTTATTTTAACTCGTTATTTATTTTTGACGAGACGTTTATTTTATAAAATGTAAATGTAAAATGTTCGTACACCTTATAGAGACTGGCAACAATATGTACATATTTTATTTATAAAACAAATAATACATTTTATTTTTGACGTAAATTAAAAAAAATATCTATAGAACACATTTTATTTAAATTTCCACATTTCTATTATAAAATTAGTTCAAAAAAAAAGACCGTTTTCATCGTAACTGTACAGATTTCATAAAAACATTTAGGTATTCGATATTCTTACGATGAAGGAAAACAAAAATTCAAAGATATGCGTGAAATCAACTAACCCGCACAGGGCTAGCTAATGTTTATGACTATGGCTAGTGAACCCTAACTTGGGTAGGCTCCAAGCAACGGGGACATATACCAGCTGACGACACATGTTTTTAGATATAAAACGTCACGCTGTGAAACCATATAGAAACAAGTTGGACATTTTAAATATAATCAACATGTTATAAGTAACTTATTCCTGTTATTATAACAGTGTATGGAATATAGCAGTGACAGCAAACTCCGTCGGAAGCGTTCGCTAACATGATTAAAGGGATGTTGCCAGCTAATCTGATAATATAATTAATGTTCCGGCATGGACACTCATGTCGTTAACGGAGTTCATCTTAAAATATTCATACGTATATGTTTTAATAACATAAAGACGCAAAGAAACACACAAAGTTTGTCATCATTTAAAAATAAAAATGACAAAAGAGTATGTAGTACGTAATTTTTTTTCTTTTCTTATTATTATTTATCGACAGTGCGTAGTGATGTCGTCAACATTAGTAACAAACAATCGTTGTATCAAATAGTGATAAACCCAATAGCCTAATATAACTACCGATCTAGCGGTCGTGGGTTCGAATCTCACTGTTCGACTATTATCGTGACCCATATCCTAACACAATGTTTTTCAAGCTTACCAGGAATGGTTACAACAAATATTATTATATTAACAAAAATCTAGTAATATTTTTGACAAAACAAAAGAAAAATTAATGGATTTTTCGTGGCGCAATTCTAAGTTCAACCTTCTGAGTAAGTATCTCGTATGGTCGCATGGTGACGACATCAAATTGATTCGTAAGTGACGTCATTGTTATCGTTAAGAATGCAAGTTAGTCTTACATAATTAACAACGGATTTATTTAGCAAAGTATTAAGTATAGTTCCTAAAACTGTTTTTAGAAATATTCAGTATTCTTGCTCGTGCCGTAAATATGTACATATTTTAGCTATATTTATAAAACTCTGGTTATAAATAATATTCAAAGGTCAAATTCATTGATGGTTATTTTATTACGTCACCAAAATATCTCATTTATTTAAGGTTCAGCAAAGTCATCTCTTTGACATAGATCAAAGGAAGTTACACTTTAAAATTAAAACAAGTTGCGTCATTCGTTCCGTAATTATAACCGTGGGTTTATCGAACTGCCGAAATACCTGTTTAATGTATTTTTGTTTATGTTTTTAAGAAAGAGATGGACATCCCTGTTTTACTAAGAGAAGGGGCAAACGAGCGGCGGGATCGCAAGGGCAATCATCGACGCCCATGGACATCTGCAATACTAGAAGAACCACAATTGCGTTGCTGGCCCTTGCCTAATGATTGTATTATATATTTCCGGTAACGTGGTTGAAGGTTAGAACCTCGCCCATTGGGCTGTTGTCGTAAATCATATCCTAGCACTAACTTAGAGCATAGCTATATAATGAAAATCTGTTAATATTTTAATAGAAAAATTATTATAATGATTTGTAATTTTGTAACGGATAAGCGCGATGTACTGATCCAATTAAAAAAAAAGTATCGTACCATTAAAAGGCATCATTACCCTCGGATAACGCTGGCTGAATTCAATAAAGATATATTTTTTTAATGTTAAAAAGAAATATTTGTAAGGTAAACACATAAATACGATCAAAAGAAAGGCTCTCTATTGTATTAACAAAGGAAAATAGGTTTCTAATTACTAATCTGTTTCAATATAAAGAAAGTAAACAGAAGAAATGTTAATCTCCTTAATAAGTCACTTTGTTATGTAAACACGTTGAGATTTTCGTTAATGGTATTTATTTTACTCAGACTTGACACCGGATTTGATACAGATACCCCACGAATGTAGAACTTATTGAAGTTAAATTACAATACTAATAATATATGTAGGGTAACGGAACGTACCGGAGAAATAAAAAGACGATCGTGGACTTTCGAAAAAGATTCAGAGACTTTCGAAAAAGAGCAGTGGGCAGACAGGGGCTGATGATGATGATGATGATGATACATTTTTACTATGTTATAATCCGTCGTAAAATATCTCAGGGTAAATAAATAAATTCTCGTAAATTAGTTAAAAATACTTTCAATACTTCTGAGCACTCGATGTTATCTGCCTACATGTTTTAGATAAATCGATTTGAATCTTCTAGTTATTTCTAATTGTTATTTCTTCTTCTGTCTATTGTATATTCTAATTTCTTATATTTTGTATCTAATATAGGCTACAACGAAAATAATGATAAAATTTTCTTCCTCTTCTAGACGCAAACTTAGTTGAAAGCTAAACACAAGTTTGAATCCGACGTCTTCTGGCCGCGGGCTTGTAATGAATAAGGAGCTATGAAACTTGTTATTGAAAGGTTTTACAATATTTCAAAAGATAAGATAGATTTATATCTAAATAAATAATTCATGAAATAACAAATTATTAAATAGTCGCTGCAAATCAAGGACGCTTGCAAGGGGGATTAAGCAAAATCCAACTTGAGTTGCGACGTATATCAGCTCTGCATTACGTGCTGAGATCTGGGTTCTTTTTAGCTTTCAGAGTTAAAGATCAAACCACGACTGTTGTGCCCCACCACCACGATATGTAGAGTACCCGGTCGGTGTACAAGTGGCCATTCCAAACTTTTTGTGAAATAAATTATTGAAGTAATCTTGACAAGTATATCAGATTTATTCCAGTCTGTTTACCTCAGCACAACGCTCCTTACATTAGGGACTTGTTAAAAACCAAATGCCATATAGGGGTGAAAATACATGTTATAACCAACTAAATTAGAACAATTAGCATAAAGTGATTAAAGATTT
>JAODUI010016972.1:0-14552 GCA_027563995.1 Papilio gigon | reverse complement strand
CTGGGACGAGCACTGGTCTATAGTTAAACATGTTGTCAGTGTCAGTACTGAGTGCAGCAATGTGCGGCCGCAGTGATGCCTCGCTGTAGTGCTGCCCGCGGATAGAAAGTGCCGTGTGACGTGTCGAGAGCAGTGGTCACACACTGCACTTGTATTGTTCGTAGCAAGTTCTTCGGAATGCAATAAATATTGCAACGCAATATCAATAGTGAGGTACATTATTTAAAACTAGAAAATATCGTTTTTAAGTTCAAACGAGAATTAAAAAAACATGATTATACGAAACTTATTTGAAATCGTTTACAAAATACTGAAATGAATTTTTACCATTGAAATGTTTATACAAGTACAATAATCCCCTTACAACACGATAACCGTCTTGTAAGAAATAAATTTAAAATGCCTACACCTTTTAATACATTAATTTAGTACAAGAGAAATTACCGCGTTACATGGGGTGTCCGTGTTACACGAGGCATCGAAATCTCGTATGAAAATGTGTTATAATGCCTAGGAGGCATACTGTATATAATTAGGCGGTTATATTTTTTAGTTTCTTTTTATGATTTATGTCTTTAAGGGAAAAAAAACAATAGTTTATGAAGTCCGTTATCAACATGTCAGTACGTGACTAATTGATATTTTAAATTCGTATTTTGTCACTGGCTGCAACGTTATTGTAATTATTGCCCGTTTTGCGGATTGAGAAATTAAAAAAAAAAAGTTAAAAAACGTAACTAGTTCGTCTATTCACATTTTTAATTTTCGCTTTAGGGTGTAAAAACCACGTCGTTAAATTTAAAAAAAAAAATAAGAATGACATTTCAAATATGGTTTTCTTTTTTTATTGCAAATTTGAATATCGAAACATCGATGCGTTGTAATGTTATTCCAAATTCAAATTTCTGCAATCGATAAATAGAATTATCGATATTGTATCGATATCGATGTCAGTAATATCGATGTATCGATATTGTCGCTGGTATACGAGCCGTGACGCGTGTGAAATTGTTTCGCGGCGCGTTCCGGCGTCGGCGGACGGTTTTATTAACTTTTAAATTCATTAAAGTTTCGCGCCATTTTAATAAAAAAAAAATCCCTAAAATGTTAATACGGTGCGATTTTTTAAACCTGTCTGTACTCTTTTTTTAATTGTACATTTATTACAAGATTTAATTCACCTCCACCGCGTCAGTAATCGAAGGCAAGTTAAATTCGCTGCACTCCCCAGTGTCCGTGCGAGCTGACATCTCGCGCGCGTGTAACATGGCGGTGCTATATTATTGTGACAGCTGATCTGATGCTGGAAGGTCATAGGAACTTTTAAACGACGCAATCATCAAGTTTGGTTCTGTTTTCGTCTTGACAAGTATTTTGTATAGAAAAGTTCAATGTTTCTTTAATTAAAAGAATTAGGATTGCCAAGGTAGAAGACTGAGTGTGTATTAATGATATGCTAGAGAAGTGAGTTCAGATATGAGCTGACAGAGATGTATGGAGGACTGGATACATAGGGTAAAGGACAGCATATTAAGAAATATGGCGTAAATAAAAAAAAAACACTACTAAAACTAAGTTTTATTTAAATGCAAATCAAGGGTACCAAAAAGCTTTTACGAACTTTTCAAACTTTATAACCGATGTAAAGCTGGTCAAAGCCCGTACGTTGCACACTGTGACGTCGTTGGACGGCGGACTGGTGGACGCCACCCCTCGGAGGTAGAACCTGGCCTTACCATCCTCGTACCAGGGGAACGCTAGCCCACCGCCGCTGTCTCCGCGACATAGAGCCTCACCTGAATAGAAAAACCTTCGATATGTTGAAAGAATCTTTGATATTGTCTGATGATGATGATGACAGTGACGATATATACTAGGACGTTATAAATTGAAACCTCACCATCCAGTGATCCAGCACAGATCTTGTCATCGTAAGTGAGGTACCGGGACAGCGCTGCTGACGTTAGATTCAGACAACTTTCGTAGTTCTCGTAGGGCAGCTCTATGACCTTCAGTCTGGGGGCCTCGGAGCCAGCTAGTCCGGTGGTCAGGCCCCAACCGGCCGCCTGAATATTATTAGATAAAACATCTGATAAATATTTTTTTATATATACGTCCCTCTACCCACATTCCCCCTTTTTCCCCGCTCACATCCTTCAACTCTCCCTTTTTCGCTTCCTCTCCCTCTCCCTTTCTCACTCTCCTGTCAAGGATAAAAGATAAGGACTGGGGAAGAAGGGTTCCCTTCCTCCAGTCTTATCTCTTATCCTTTTCCCCTTTACCTCTCATCCTTTCTTTCCCCCACTCGATCCCCCTTTTCATCCTCTCACCCTCTTCCTCACTCTCCTTCTACTCTCTTTCCTTCTTTTTTTCCAATACTACTGTCACCCCAACACATCTATCCAAGTGTTAACTCACCAGACCACGGTTTCCGTTCCTCAGCTGCAGGTTGCCCAGTTCCTCGGTGAAGTCCAGACACACGGGCACCACGTACGGCTTGTAGTGGAAGGCACGTGTCGCGGACACTATCGCTATGTCGTTTTTGTAATATATTTCTAATCCACGATACAATTTTGGAACTATTATATCTGATACCTTGAATAAAGAAATATTATTACTTCTAGAACAGTGGTCGTCGAACCGCGGCCCGCGGACCTTTTGAATGTTTGATTTTAAATAGATTCAGATGCGTGTGTGTAGTATCGATTCTCATCCGAGATAATCTGTATGATGGGACGTATAGTGAGATGATGATGGTGGTTAAATATGAACAGCATCAGCAGATGCTATAAAATAAACACTTAATTATTATTGAAATGTTAAACCTTACACCAGATTTCTGAACGTAGGCCTCGTCGTTCGGATGATTCCAGTCCCTGTAAAGCTTGCCCGCTGCTAAGGAGTACCAGGTCGGACGGTTCACGTCCCTGGTTTCCTCATTCCAGAAGCAATGGGCCGCTAGATAATAGTTTAATATTGTCCATTATTGATATTCCGGTTAATTATACGTATTTTGCTTTATTTTGTATTTCTCATAGATTAATAGTTAAGGCACGTCCGAAATGAGGTGGAAACTGGCGCAGAGACGGTTCAAGCCGTCCCTGTATATAACAGCTGGCTCCTTTTGCCGTATATTTCATCTTTTTTTTGTTGCCATATTAAAATTTCTACGTGTTTTTTATATGGCAATAAATAAGCTTTATAATTTATTTTATTAGAAAACAAAAGAGTTTCATCGACTATTGTGAATTCTGATCCTAACTTAATTGGTATAAGAAATATTAGAAAACTATCTGACCCCGCGAACTCTGTTTCACCTTAAATGTGACATGTCATATCCATTAATATGGAACTTTATTGTTTAGTGTCAAATGTCAATGAATAATGTCATTCTGTAAGATGACACTGAAGCTGTTTGAGAGAGCGCGGTAAATACCAACTTTTCATATAAATTACGAAGGAAAATCTTTTCTCACTATATCTGTAGTCAGAGTGTTGCCTACTTTTGCTGGCAGGGTAAATGAACTTGAATGAACGGTAAACTTGAACGGCCCCTAAGTGTTATTTTAATATTGAAGGTGTAATGACTCACGATGCTTCTTCGTGTTGAAGTCCTCAATCCTCTCGTTGTGGAACTGGCGCAGCTGGTGCAGGAACTGGCGGTCCTCCTGGCTGCGCGCCTCCCCGCGGCCCTCGCCCTCCTCGTCGCTGCGCCGCTCGGGCGCGCCGTTGCGCAGGGACAGCCGGCGCGGCGTCGGCTGCAGGGGTACACTTCATTTTATATATTAAAATTTAACATACAACTATGTTAATAATAGAGATGTTGTGAGGTTCGATTCCGATTCCGAAATAGCGGTACTTTCGATTAATTTTGTACTTTCGGTTTCGATAAATTCAATCGGAAGTTATATCTTTCGACATGCACCTTATATGTGAACTACTGTTTTGAATTTAAAAATGAGGACTGTATAACATCACGCTACGACCAATAGGAGCGGAGCAGTCAGCTCAGTTCTAACTCGTCAGCTTTATATCAGTATACATTAATAATGTGTATGACATTTTATTACACCTGCCCTTTGCCCTTTATCCTCTACTTCCGATTCCGATGGAACACTTCCGTTAAATCCCTGATTAATAGGAACCTCATCCAACACTAATGCTCTTTGTATTGGTCACATAGTTGAATGACTTTAAGAATATGGATTGAATGGCACCTTCCTTGCAACTCATTCACTCACCGGATGTTCCCTCGGCATGATGGCATCCGGGTCATCGCTGTCGGAGCGCGAGGCCGAGCGGGACCGCGCCCGGCGCCGGCGGCCGCGCGGCCGGCCCTTCAGCCGGGGCGCGAGGTGGTTGCACACGAACTCATGCCCTTCCAATTCCGGGTACTCGAATGTGTCCTGGAATTCATGATAATATATATTTGTAAGTGCTGTGTTCCTCAAAAGCCAGCAGTGCCCGCTGGTCCGCCCTGAGGCCGGCAGCCCGCACTGGCCGCAGTCCCTCTGTACACTCTGTCAGCGCACGACTGACTGCTGCACTATTGTCGCGGCGGCTGCGCGCTGTAGCCTTATTGGTTGTTTGAAAGAAGGGGGCGGAGTCTCTCTGGTAACAAGGCCCTCTAAGTGTAACACCGCGAAGGGCTATGACCTTGCAACTGACCTTGCAGTATAATATCCTAGTGTTCTTGGTTGGCGCAGCGTAGCCTCCTAGTGCTGCAACCAGGGAGTCTCGTAACCAGTCCGCTTGTATACCATCGAGACGGGCGAGGAGTGCCCGGTAGCGGCAGTATCGGGGATACGAGAAGACCATCACTCCTGGACTATCTGCGTCTATACCTGGAAACAATCATTATCACCATCAGACTTTGTTTGTCTACAGAAAATAATCCTTCCACAGTATACGACTTCCCGTCTGCACTACGTCGGTCCTGGATAGAAGACGCCCCATCTGGTCTCCATTCAAGGTAACAATTTGGTACAGACACAGATCGACGTGAAGATATGGAGACCATGAGGACATCAGCAATTGAAAATATAACGGTGGTAATCTTATAACATGAAGACGAGATTGTATTTGTCATCTAATAAACCACACTCAGAGTTGTTTAGTGTTACCTAGTATGGGAGGGATTTACTAGTGTTAAGTAAATTATTGCCCCACTCAGAGTTACTAATAGTTCACTAAGATACACAATAGATTACTTTACTAAGACCAGAATTATTTTAGGTATAAATTAATGTCATCATTAAGCAATTCTGAGTATGAAAACGTGTATTAAATCTACTCACTTATAGCATTCTTCTCTCTTTCGACATCACTGAAGTCAAGTTTGGTATGATGCAGGGGGGCGGTGACTCCGGCGTCGGCGGGCGGGGCGCAGGCTCCGCGCCACACCGCGCGTAAGCCCCACCGCCAGCCGGAGCCTTCGGATACCCAGCTGAGTAGATCCTCCGCTCGGACCACCACTTTGTCGTTGATAGCCAGGACTTCATCCTGGAAAATAAGAAAATCATACAGTTATCATCATCATCAGGTCATTGCCATGGTCATCGAACCTGTGCCGCCCGCAACCAACAGTTATTTTTAAGAGAAGGGATTAAATGGTGTGATCGCAAGGAGCTCATCATCAGATTGTGGTATCCATTGCCATGATGATCGAACCTGTGTCATCATTATCAGCCCTTGTCTGCCCACTACTGGACATCGGCCCAATGCCTTCCACAGTATGCAGTCCTCCGCATCCAACGACTTCCTGCCGACTGCACCAAGTCGTTGATTCACTTGAAGGTACGTGCCACACTCCCGATCCCCAACCGCGACCTACATTCCAAGTCTCCTACCCGCATCTGTGTCGCTCGCAACGAATAGTTTTTTAAGGGAGGAAGTAAACGGTAAGATCATGAGATGATCATCACCAATTCCGCATCATTAGAGGCTCTACAGTTATGTTATCTAACATAATAATATAATAGTTAAATATATGTAGACCAAGATGAATATATGATGTAATTCAAAAATAAATCTGATCTGAATACAGCCGCTGTGTGGGGTGAGCAGGGGGTGATGCAGGGTCGGACTCTGGCTTTATTATTTGTAATATTAATTCGTTGAATTTAAAAATTGTTTCCATATAGAGAGATTTATTTTAATTGAAATTAAGAAAGCATGTTTTATTGGTTTTTTTAAATTACAACATGGTTAGGATATCAACTAAATCAATCAACAAAAAAAAATGTATTGTTTATTGGACTGTTATAAATTGAAATGTCACGTTAGTTTCATAAATAAAATAAATTAATATAAAAACGTAATATGATTCGCAAAAAATCATAAAACATCGTTTTTAACATCGCGTTCAAATTAAAAAAATATACTTAGTTATCAATGAAAAATAAACGGTATAATCTCTTAAGAATCTCATACAAATAACGAACAAAATTAATTTAACTTATTTATCAAAATGAATACATATAAAGTCTACCAAGTCCGACTCTGATGCCACCCTTATGTGGGCGACCCTTGCGAACAATCAACTCTACCTATCCAATATCGAGAAATATGTTTACGCCTTATTTCGTTGATGGGGTAGCCACTATAAGTATCCCCCTATATTAAAGACGATTAAGGTTTTCAAATAACATAGTTTATATAATATACGTGACCAGTGTTTTGCTTTGCAGTGTTTTGCTTTGGTCCCACTTGTCACCCGCACGCGCCCGCCAAGACTGTTTGCTTCTCAATTTTTTTTTATAAGAGGAGGAGGCAAACGAGCGGCGATCACAAAGGTGGTCATCAACGCCAAGGACATCCGCAACACTAGAGGAGCAGATGCATTGCTTTTGAGAAAGAAACACGTCCAATTCCATCACTGGTACTTTCAAAGTATCAAACCTGAGGTTAAAACAAGTATCTGTAATATATTTATAGAAAAATAACAAATAATATTACTATGAAAATCTATATATATAAAAATGAATTGCTGTTCGTTAGTCTCGCTAAAACTCGTGAACGGCTGAACGGATTTATCTTATCCTGGTCTTGTAATATTCGTGGAGGTGTAGGGAAGGTTTAAAAGGTGAGAAAAATTAGAAAAACTCCCGTGAAAGACTTAAGCCCTTTTCCATTTCCCATACAAACGTTTTTTTTTGTATGTCCTAATAAATTCAAAAATCTGTTTATTTAATGCCTTTAAGGCGAAACAGAGTTGGCGGGGTCAGCTAGTAAGCTATAAAATAATCATCATCATCATCACAAGCCTTTGTCTGCCCACTGCTGGACATAGGGTCTCTCAATGCCTTCCACAGTATGTGGTCATCCTTCCGCTGTCAACGTCTACCGTCCGCACTAAGTCGTCGGTCCTGGAGGCAGGAGATCTTACACTCCTGGTCCTCAACCGTAGCATCCATTCCAACGGTATCTTTAAAAAACTAAATATCACTCTAGTTTAATTAATAAAGTAAATATGATGTTCCGAGTGCGGCCCTGTGTAATTCTAAATGAAAGGGGGAGGGGGGTGAACTAAAATTGCTTCGGAATAACCAGGTCGGTGTATTCTGTGAGCGGAATGCGATATCGTTGTTATATCGTTATTAAACCGCAACTTTTATCAAAATCAAATGAATACTGTAACTGTAACTGTAACTGTAATGAAGAATGTATTACAGTGGGGAGACAAAGGATGATGATGATAATGATGATGAAGCGAGCAAGTAATAATATTTCCAGTTTCAGAAATCAAATTACGATTTTTAATAACATAATTCCTAATGTCAAAATGCTTGGTAATGTCTCAGAGAATTATATTTTCTATTATTAGGTAACAGTGCGAGAGCAAGTAAGGACTTTAAGAAAGTACTAACTGTGAGTGTTCTACATCTCTGATTACCTACAACGAGATTGATTAATCCGTTCTGGATGTACGTATCAGTTTTCGCATTTTTTATCTCTTACACCAAGATCACTAGACTTATTAGGAAATGATTTACAATAGTCAAAAGGGATTCAAACTTTTGACCGTGTGATCGGTATTCCGTACTGAACTGTTGGACTATTGGTGCTTTATTATATTAGTAATAAGCGAAATATTCTTTTACAGATATTATTAATAAAGAAGTATTAATAATACGTAATAATGCTGCCAATTTCTGTCGGCGTTTTGTGAGAATGGATTCGAAAAGTCATTGTTCGTATGGAAACGTATACAAGATTTCTCCGTTTATTTAGGTTTTATATAAACTCAATTTATATATTAAATAATTCAACTTAATTTAACTCCATCATCAACTCATCTGCCCACTGAGGGTCCGCTGCCTACCCTATATCAGTGACTGTGCCATAGTCAACGCTGTCAGTGCATCGACTTCACATATACAGCGATGTTCTCCTTCACAGTAACATCGGAATGTACATGAAAAATACATTGGTACAGCGAGAATCGAACCCGGATAATGTCGACGATTCGGTCAAGCGCCGAACTGCGCCACCGACTCTCTTAATTCAGTTTACGTCCGCGTGGAATTAAAAAAAAAGACTAGACTTGTTAGATTATGGTTTACAACACCCGTGCCCTCAACCATTAGGCTATTGTCCCGTAATCAGATGCAAGTCAGCTCTGATCACCCTCTCAGTTTCCAAGGTTTACCATTGATGGTTACATCACCGATATCATCATATCAGCTACATATTGCCCACTGCTGGCTCCTCGGCCATGGATAGTCCGACAAGGGACTATTCAAGTATTACGTAAGGGTAAGTTCCTTTGCTTGATGACTGTGGTGGGAGGGGGGGTCTAGACGGTGACGGCAACAGTAGTTATTTACTTTTTTACATAGCAATCTACACATTGTCTGTGAAAACTAACGAAAACGAACGACAACTGCCGCTCATGAATCATTGAAACAATTAGAATACATTAGTAGAAACATTCATATAGCGATGTTCACGTCGGCATGGGAGGGGGCAGAGCGTTGCTTACTTTTGCTGACAAGGGGGAGGGGAATAATTGTAATAAATCTGCTTACGAAATACTTGAACGGTTCCTAATCCAGTGGCAATTCATCAAGATATAATGAATAACTGATAGTGTTACTCACAAATGACATTCGTAAACAAACTGGCAACACTCGTCTGAATTTCTGGTCCGCATGTTTTATGAAATAACTTTATAATTAGAATCAATCATAATTAATTTATTAAATAAACATTTGACAATTCCCGCCATTTTTTACACAACTGCCAAAATAGAGACGTTCCTTTTGACCATAATAACGTTTTTAAACACGTTATAACTGCTATTTAGCAGTTTTTGTCAACTGTTTTTTAGTATTGCACAATTTTTTTTTTGTTTATTTTTATATCAAATAATTAAACAATTTAATATAAACACATTTAATTGTTATAACTGCCTTTATTTTTTAATAAGAATCTTCACTGTCTTCATTTATACTTAAAATTAGATGAAAGAAAACAAAGTGCTCGATGTTTTTTTATTTCTTTCATAGAATAGTGCTGCTATATTTGTTTCTAGTTATTTTAATGATTGTGTTTCGATGAATGCTGTGCCGATCATGTTAACAATAAAAAGAAATAGGCAAGTATTGTAGGAGAATTTGTTTCTATGATTTTTTTTAGATACTTTTAATTGTATTTTTGATGTATGACAATTTAGTTTAAATGACGTATTGTAATTAGGTATAATTTCGCTTGACCGGTCTTTCGCGGTAGTTTGCGACATTTATGTTCCGGTATTTATATATTTTTTTATTATTATTCCTTCGTTTTAGCATTTACTTCTTTTTCATATAGTTTGAAAACGTTCAGAATCACTGACCTGTATATGTACAGGTTATAAGCTGTGGTATTTTGTGCTCATTTGATTTTCGCCAGTTGACTTTAACGGTATCATATACAAGGGTGGCGAGAGCTTCAGTGGTCTGTTAACGGTCAGTAACATCAAGACTTAAGTCGGAACAAAGTAGAATCTATAATTTCCAAGCAACGTCCTGTCTTCACATCAGTGTGGAGAATTGAGACAACAGTATTGAATGTCACAAATTTTATTTAATTAACTCTGCTGCATTTTATTTTGAAGCGTAATTATGACTATCGTTAATATACTGACAATCCTCGAAATGAATATCTTTTTCTTTGTATTTCGTGTTCAATCAACGAATATTAAAGTAGATAGCTAGACAACTGCAGACGACGCCATCTTTGTATCGCGCAATGATTGTCACCTTGACATTTGGTGTCGATAAATTGGCGCGAAAATTTACATAGCGACGTCAATAGTTTCGCTAAATATAATGTTTTGTGCAGAAAATGTTTTTGCAAGAGAATTTTATTGAATGCTTATTTTATCGCGTAAATTGCATTGTTAATAAGTTTATGACAATTAAACTGCCAATAAAGATTTATGTAGACTTGAAAAAAGCAAAGACAATGCAATTAGTATTTTATCATTAAAATCTTATCTTAAGGATTATAAAATAAAACATGGTACTTTAATGGAATAATGTCATTCTTATGATAACATCAAAATGCATTCAATTATATCGGTTCCGCAGCGGAATTCCCTGATAATTGCCGTTTGAACAACTCGCGTGTGAAACGAGGAAGGTGTTTCAACAAATTGTTACAATTCAAGGAAATCGAACAATGACACGCTTGGAAATGGCCGCGGACGGAATGTCGGGAATTTTACGAGTATTGTTACTAGAAATTCAAATCCTTCCTCATCAAAGATTGGGCGCGGAGAAGCTGTTAGTCAAACCAGAAAATTGTTGTTTAATGAAATTGTATATACGTCCCACTCTCAACTTCTCTCCATATAACCTTAACCTACAATTTACTTTAAAACTTAATAATTCTCAATGATTTCTTGTAAAATACTTCTCGCATAACAGTATAATTAGTAACTATTATTTTATATCACATCATTTTGTCACAGTTATCACAAAATAACTAACATAACAATAAAAATGGCCGCCATGTTTATTGATTTAGACTTTTAATTAAAACGAAGAATAAACTTATTAATTGGTTTTATATAATCTGTGTGTGAACTGGATGGACATCTAGGTCGAGTGTATTATTTGATCTGTCGTTACGCAACAGCGATTCTTAAAGCGAAAGACTGGTCGACCTCGGTTTTGTTAGGTCGCAAACATTTCTATATTAAATAAGAATTCAAAATACAATTTATATTATTTCCTTGTGACGAAAGTATTATTTTTAATTTTCTCTAGCATCTATGTTCTTCGAATTATTATATAATAAAATAATTACACGAAATTGCTTGTTTTTCTTTTCTAAAAGTACCCCGACGATAAAGAAAGAAAATAGTGGAGTTGGTCAGCTGTAATATTGTGACGATCCTTCTTTGAGACTATGTTTTATAGTCGGTGCGTTCGCGTCTCGAAACGCCATCTATCGTTCAATGAGAACCATAGTGAAGCAGAGGCGGCCGTCTTGACAGGACAGGCAGTCTGACGTTAGCTGCGGTACAGTACGTTCGCGACCACGTGCTCTGTGGACACTGACTGATTCAACAATCATAGTGATTATTTTAATTCATGTATCTGCGAACGCTCGTATTAAATCAAAGTTAATATAATATAGTGGCTATTTAATTGAAGTACCGTCCTTACCCGATAACCCGCGCCCACGCGCCAACAAGTCCGATAAAACACTGATGTTAGTCCTTCATATTCATTATTTTTTGTATGTCAAACAGTGTTTGCTATGAATTTTATGATTTGTCTAGTCAGATACGGAATAAATGGCTTGATGACTAAATAATTTGTTTAATTCTTTACAATATGGTCGAAAACAGAGACAGTAGTCAAAGTAACATTGGATTATATCTTTTTTTATACGAGAATTCGGCAAAAATCTGCAAATACACGGAAGTGATCATCGACTCCGACACACGCAACACTAGAACAAATATGTTGGTGGCCATAATTGCTAGAAAAATCGAGGAAACATGTCAACATGCATAGCAATACGTGACATATAGAGGTTTATTATTTATATCATGTCACTAATCGAATATTACGTTGTTTGAAAACGAATTGTTATGAAATGCTATCAACTTGATATTTTTGATAATATACATTTTAATATGTTATTCCATTCGGAGCTCACAAGGTTGGTCGTTGACGGAGCGATGGAGAACATCATCAGACCTGGACACCGTGTACGCGATAAAACGTGGAGGTGTAAAAATGCTACAGATATATGAATGGCCGACAGTTATTATTTATAGAACGTGTTATTTCTCCTCAGTTATGTTATACAAATAATAAAAACATCGCAACAATTTGCTTCGGATAATTATATGCAAAACAATTTGTAAACAATCTTTTCACTTCAACTGATGTTATTAATTACTAAAGAATTTTAAATGCAAATACAACCGAACATTTCCGTTACAAAATAATAATACTTCTTTTAAATGTAACGTTATATTTAATAACAGTTATTAAAAATTAACATTCAGTAACTGCTTCCCAATAACCATAGCATAAAGACAGAATGAGTCAATGCACTAAGTTTTACTTTATTCTTTAGTAATTGATAAAAATAAACGAGTTTGGGATTCATTTTAAAGTTCAAATTAAGGAAAATGTTTCAAATCAAAGGATTGTAAATTCTATGAAAAAAACAAAAGCGAAAGAATTTTAATATGTATATTTCTGTAGAGTTCGTGATGCTGTTAGGATGGGTGCTATCGATATAGGATCCTTTGTTCAATAACCAAGGTACAAGACGATTTGCATTGATTGTAAATCGTTACAAGTCCTTAAAAGATAAAATTTTTAATCATCAATTAACGCTTATCATTTCAATCAAAACATTTTTGTTACATTTTTACATCAAAACTTAAATGGATTTATGTAATAATAATTAAATATAGAGTAAAATTTAACGTAAACATGCAATGTATAATTCTTTACATTCTTAATTAAATGTGACAAGACATTGCGTTTTACAAATTTGTCGTTTCTAATGTTTTGATTAAACAAACATGTCAAAGCAATTAAACGGACATGTTTAAAATGTAGTTTGTCGTAGACACCGATAGATGGAGTCGTACAAGTTTGACGTATAATCGAATAGCGAATTTCCAAATGTCATTTTGTATTGAAAAATTGTAAATGACAATATTGTATAAGTTATTGAATGTTAGTAGTTGGTGAACGGTTCAGTTTACATTATACCAGCAATCGAATTCAGCGCTGGATTGGAAGTAAACAAATTGAAACCCACCTCAAATTGATAATTTAGAGAATGCCAAAACTCTAGATATGTGACACTCTTGGAGTCCTGACCAGCGTGGTGACAAGACTTCACTTTCAGATGGTCATGTAGCTATTATTATAATTATACTCCAGTATAGTTTATCTCACAAGTGCAAACGGTAGATAACACAAAACTTCATGTTCTGCGCCCATCAGTTAAATACTCGTTACCTTTTTCCGTTACTAAGATTACAGTTATTAAAATAATTATGTTCTTTGAAGGAAAGAAAAATCAAACGACAAATTAATTACAAAATGCTATCCCTTTAATAAAAATTACACATTACTCCGCAACTACACTCGTTATAACATCGCCGTGACGTAGGCGTCTGATGATGAACTATTATAAGTTCAGTATTGTAAACGGGACTTTTGGACATCGCCCGCCATTTTACCGCGCCAAACATTCCACTGTTGTCTATGATCATAATATAATAAAAATACATAGTTTATTAAGATTTAGAGCCTTCTAGATTCTTATATTAATTTATTCTTAAATAAAACATTTTCAACCTCTGTTTTTATTAAAAATTATCAATGTAATACTGCATACATACCATAATCTGTAGTTTATCGACCAAATTGATCCACAGACAATAAATATGACTTCAATACCTTAATATTTCTTCAAATAGTAATTAGATCGATTCAACATATCGCATAATATCGATGTCTTAACCATCAGAACCGATATTTCGCACAACACTAGTGACAGTTGCGTGTTAAAACAAAATGGCGGGCGAAATGTCAAAATGCAAAAATTGCGTTGCACCGTACCGGATGAGTATTAATTGAAATCAAATAAAAACCACTCTATTTACATTTAAATATATTTTACTGTATACTTAAATATGTCATTATATAAAAAGAAGTTCTTCAATCAGCGGGCGAAGGTTTCAGTATAATCAGTCTCCAATAAACAAATCAAAAAATGTTCGTTAAAATGTTGTTCGTCGAATGTTCATTGCAGACTAGAATGGTGCGTCCTCCTAGAGGGAGACAACGTACAGACTACAACACTATATTTATTTCTACGAGAAGGTATTGTTACATATTTATTACAAAAAACTGATATGTTTCAAATTAAAATCAATTGCTTGTCGTGTGGCACCCGGCCCGGCGACACGCGCTGCCGAGAAAATCACAATGAGATATTATAGATATGTACTGAGAAATGATTCTCCTTCGGGCGAACTCGGCTCTCTATCGGAACACGATGACACCAACTGACAATGGTCG
>JAODUI010016971.1:0-14575 GCA_027563995.1 Papilio gigon | reverse complement strand
TTGACTTCACACATATCTTTGAATTTCTTCGCCGAATATGTGCAGGTTGCATCACGATGTTTTCCTTCACCGTAAGACACTAACCACACAATATGCTTTCATATAATTATATCGACAGTGAAAACTCACGGTAATGCATGTAGATAATAAGATATTACTCGGATGTAAAATTCCATTTATATGTATGGAATTTTACATTTTCTACATAGTAACAGTAACTATGTTTCAAGATAAATGATCGAGTTTGTTGACAGCGTGTCCTTATCAAATGTTGATATTTCCTGGGTTAATCAAAATGTTTAACCAATAACCTAGTTAATTGTAAATATATGTAACAAGTACATAATGTATACGAAATATCATCAGCTCACTATACCTCCCCACTCAGTTTACTATTGTTATGGGTGACCAGGCTATAGTCAACCACATCTGTCCAGTAAGGGTTGACTTCACACATATCTTTGAATTACGTCTCAGATATGTGCAGGCATTACAATATTTTCCTGCATCGTAAGAGCGTCGGATAATGTACTTATGAAATTCGAAAATCGAAAAGTACATCGTTACATCACGGGGATCGAACCTGGACATATGTTGAATACGGTCCGAGCAAGCGCGTAACAACTGCGCCACCGACGATCTTATACACAAACATGACTTTTTTATTGCGTACAGACACTTTGTTTTTTATTATTGTATGTACATGAATGGTTTATGTTTGATTAACAAATACGTCCTTGCTTTTCAAAATACATACATAAATGAATTTAAAATTATGTCGTCACATTCAATTAACGTATTGCAGAACACGATGGCTGTTATTTTTTTTTTAAGTTCAATGCCGAAAGTCACGTTTTCAACGGTTTTCGATCACGCGTCTGGCTTACATTATTACATTTTAAATACTTCAATAGAAAACAGGTCGGTCGACATTATTTGAAAACATTCAAAAGTTCATTGACGTTTAGCAGCGAAACAATCTTATATGAATACCTAACTAGACTACTAGTAGATGGTGTCCGGGTGAAAATAAAAAAAAACAAGTTGTTTCTGCGCTATTTCAGTCTGTAATTAGTTTCTGTTCAAAATGTTATTAGAATTCGTTGAATATATTATACAGATTGAAATATTTTTGACGTATATATAACAGACACGCGCAAATTAATTTGTCACGTCAACGAAAGGTTTATGATTCGAATTTTCTTTTAATTCAGAAAATTACTTAACGTTAATTCCATTGCCTTTAATCATATTTTACTTTTATTCTATAAATCAGTTTATTTAGTTAATTTAAAAACATACTCTCTACTCCGTCCATGTTCCAGTTACGGAAGCCGTGTAACGACCGTTACATTGTATAAGCTTAGGTTATCCTAAGTCACTAATCATATTATTTTAATTGGTGCCAATAACCGCTCCAGAGTTCACTACGCACGTAACTTGTTATAAACAACAGAAATTATATAACACCAGTTGACCACCACGACGTTACACGAGTATAGATTTTTTTATCACATATTGTAGCTAAATTATCTTGCATTACCGTGTATATTCATTACTTGTATTAAGTACATCTGTTCAGCTTTTGTAACTAATAATGAACACACATATACGAATGAATATAGTTTGAATGTGTAGGAGATATCCAAACGTGTGTAGTTATGACCGCCGCGAACACCGAACGTGGACGAACACCGCAAGGAGCCCTACCTGTCTCATGAATCAGACGGAGAATTAGCATTATTTTAGCACAGATAAACGCGGGATTTTTCGATACGAAAAGGTAGTTTGATACGACTGCTTCGATAGTATTTTGTAGCTAAAACAATAGTACAAAATAATACTGCATATCTTATATTATAAAAGCGATTTGTAAATGAAATGAAGCAACAGACACTCTGGTAGCGGAGTCAGATTGCACCGCATTCGCACACCGGATAGTACGGCCGTCGCAACACTTGACAGGTGTAGAATAACCGTGGTTTAGCAACACTAGTTCCATGCGGACTTGAATGCAAAGCATTAGTAAATCTAGTCTAATTACTGTACTGATTAAAGTCTGTAAATCTTACTCTAATATTATAACGAACCTTCTTATTTTACAATCGTTCTCGAATAAACATTATTTAAAATAAAAAAAATTACAGATGACTTTTTATTCATATTTCTGTTCTTTTATCTTTAGATTGAACTCAAGGAATGTACTTGTTTCTGCTCAGTTTCTGTTTATTTTAGTTCTATTTTTAAATAACACTTCGAATTGCTACAGTCTTCTTCCACTGTGCTAGTTGATGCGTACATCTCATCATACCAGTTAAATTAGAACAAACGTTGCTCACAGTAATAGTCGCGCGGCGATCGCGCTAGTGGAGAACTCGTCTTAGGAAAAACGACGATTGTTTACACTTCATTTAGCTTTGGCACAGATTAAATAGGAACCCCTTAACGTCTTTTATCTAATTAATGTTAATAATATTGTAAATAAAAAAGTTTAGATGGATGTAAGTTTGTTTATCAGGTAACTTTAAAACGGCTGCATGGATTTGGATGGAGGTACAGATTACTATCTGGAAGGGCGCACATGTTATTAATTATTTTTCACTAAGTCCACGGAGATGAAGTCGCGGGCACAAGCTAGTATCAATATGATATTGTAATCTGATAAGAACAGGGAACATAATATAAGTCTTACTAATCTCGCAGCAAGAGAACGCTCTTTTGTTACAATAACCAAATAATTTGCGTTGCAAATAAGTTTCAACACAAGAAAATATAAAATACTACGAAGTTTTGAACATCGACTTTTATAAACCGGTTTTAAAATCACAAGAAAAAAATGTATGGCAATAAATGTTATTACTTAAAAAGTTCAAGGTCAAAGAAGGACATTAATAAACAAAATCGTAAACTACTATTATAAATAGTAAAAACAAAAGTTTGCAATACTAGCTTTTCCCAATGACTTCGTCCGTGTGGAGTTTGCATATTTTAAATATAATTTTATCTTTTAGAATTTAATGTAGGATTTATAGGCTTTCGAAAATTGTTGAAATTGGAATTAAAAAAAAAAAACTAAAATACTCAACACTTTTAAGGGATGAATTTTCACTGTTATTCCTAACTTAAATATCTCTAGATGTCTTACTAAATCTACACTTAGTGACCACCAAAGAAATATAAGTACGGCTAACACTTTTCTTAGTAAAACAGAAATCAGTATGCACAATTCCGAGGCTCTAAGCCCAGAAGTTTGGACTATATATAAATTTAAATGCTATTTTACAAAATATTATCTTAGGAGGATACTTTAAGATAATGTTAGTTGTAATAACTACGTACTAATAACCAAATAATAATGTGGTTAGTGGTGAATTGATTACGTCACGGTGACGTCATAGTGACGTCAAATTGTCTTTGCTTAATTACTATAAGTGATGCATATGAGTGTACAATATTTAGATAAAATGTGACCTTGTTTGCATTCACTGTATGAGACCATTATCTAAAAAAAACTGTGTCATTTATTAATATAACGCATGCGCAGGGTTTTAGTAGATAAGCATTCAAATTTAGTTATGAAAGTCGAGTGTAATGTCTCGTTTTGATGTTTTTTTTTATAATTATGTTTAAATGTTCGAATTTAAATTAATTGTATTTTTAATGATATCATCAGTGACTGCAGGTCATAGGTTCAAACTAAAACATTTTTCATATTCCTAATTTCAAATGTACATTTAAGTCCCTCGGTGCGAGCGGATAGTTTGTTAATGAACATATTTCATAAATATATAAAATACAATGTGTCCTCTTGTTACAGTCGTGGCCTTATTTCCTAATCTTCATGGTCCTGGAACACATAGTTTTAAGATTAAAAGGTCACAAAGGAATCCGTCTCAACGATGGAATCACCAGCATCTCTCACGGCGTCTTCCAAGAATGTGGCAGGTAAATACTAAAATAATCAATACCTTATAATCACAATCTATGCTATGAAAATAATCACATGTTAGATATCTTAAAAGAGACTCTTTTTGTCGTAGATATTAAGCGGATATAATTAATTAATAAAAAAATAAAACAATTAAATTATTAGTAGTGCGATTTAACAGTATTTTATTTTCAGATTAGTGTGGCGTGGTGCGGAATCGTATCTATATACGTGGATATACACCAACTTCAGGATAGTGGAGCTGCCGTGGGACCACACGGTCACGTGGTACGCGGCCGCTATCGGTGTCGACTTTTGTTACTATTGGATGCACAGAGCTTGTCACGGTGAATACTGAACTATTATTATCTATAAGATAAATAGAGGTGTACAATTAAGTGTACCCATTAGTTATGGTTGACTTTTAAATGTCTATAAAGCTTACCCGGTTCCCTAAGTGAAACCTTTAGTGTTTATCTTCATTATCAACCTGCCCTCTTCCTAACAAAGGATCGGCACAGTATGTACTTCTCTTCCATATATCTGTCAGTCGACATATCTGAAGTCACACCGATCTTACACATATCCCCCTTCACACAATCTATACACACCATCTTCGGTCTTTCTCTACCTCTATAGCCTAGCATTCAATCTCATCACCTACTTGCTTATGTGCTCATCATCTCTTTACTCTATCTTTTATCTTATATTATATCCACACTAAGATGGACTAACGTCTCTAATTACAACAGTAAATGTAATGTAACAATTTTTTAACGACGTTTTATACGAAGACTATAATTACTAATTTATTATCAGAGATCCACATCCTGTGGGCGCAACATCAGGTGCACCACACGTCTGAGGACTTCAACATGGGGGTTGGCATCCGGCAGTCGGTCATGCAGGGTTGGTGTGGATTCGTAAGTACAACAAACATCTTTTTAAAGCCTATTTCAAAGTATGTAGGGTTAACAAAAATTACTGTTTTTTTTTTCATAACTGGCAAGTGAGAAAATGGAATTTGCCTAATGTATTACTTTTGACATTGAATTTAGTTTTAATATTTTAAACAACTTACACGGCAGTGTAATGTTTATAGCATGTAAGTGCTTATCTTTTCTGGTTTGACTGTAAGTAATCTAAATCAAAATTTTATAACATAGTTTTTAATGTCTTTAGATATTCTACCTGCCGCTAGCGCTGGCCATCCCGCCGGCGCAGTTCGTGATGCACCACCAGTTCAGCTACCTGTACATGTTCTGGATACACACCGAGGCCATCAAGAGCCTCGGCCCGCTGGAGTACGTGCTTAATACGCCTAGTCATCACCGGGTACATCATGGTAAGATATCCACCATATTGTAATATTATTAAAAATCGTTTACAAACGTTTGGTATAATAAACTATACAAATAGTCCTATACGACAAAACTCTTAGATGATTCTGCCATTCACTGTTCAAATAGTAATTAAATTTGTGCTGTTGAACAATAGATGGCGTTTTTATAAATCTTCACATAATAATATTTTACCGAAGATCTACTTTTTGTCTAACACTTAACAACTGTTTAATATGACGTTATTTTTGTATCGCAGGTAGTAACAAATACTGCTTGGACGTGAACTACGGCGGCGTCCTTATCATCTGGGACAGAATCTTCGGAACCTTCAGACCAGAGATTGAAAAGCTGGAGATCGTTTATGGCCTCATTTACAACCAGCCGTCATTCAATCCATTGTATTTACAGGTGATAAATCTAACGTAATATTTAACGCCCTACACAGACGCGAGAGCGAAACGCGTAATAAAAACTAAGCGAAATTGGAATTCGAGTTTAAATGCATATGTCATATAAATATTTAGAACGTAAACCTAGGAATCAAAATTCTATATTTAGTTTTGTAATACCACGCCTCACAGCGGTCACTTTACGAATCGTCTAGCCTTTGATGTTGTCTTTCGGTCTGCTACACTGACTTTAGTATTAATTGCTTTACGTCTGTTGCAGACGTTCTACACTGGTTACGTGGTGGAGAAATTCCAACGTTTTGCCACTGTCGGCGATAAGCTGCGAGCTATATTCTGGGGGCCCAGCTGGGAGCCTGGTACTCCACGACTCGGTGCAGAGGATGATAAACTTGAAGTAAGTTAAGGTTATATAGACAATTTGTGTATTTGTATTTATCATTTGTATCATATGTGTTCTGATAGTGTTACTGAGGTGGCCACGAACAGTTCAATGTTCGCGTCACTAGTTGAACTTTTCATTTATAAAAAAATATTTTTAACAGGTTTAAGAAGCATTAAAAAATATTAGTCATTATCAATTTATTAAAAACAAACAAGAAATATTATATTATGCTTGCCTTGCTTTACATTTAGTATTAGTTGTGTTTTTCAATGTACGTCGAGTTAAGTTAGTAACTTTGTAGTCTTCAAATTTTAATAAAAACAATTTCAAACTTTATAAGAAATAATCTAAAAGGTATAATTGTAAAAGAATAAAATAAAAACTTGCAAAACAAGTTATTTTTATTGTAGATAAAAAGCTAAAGGATTAAAACAAGTTTGTTTTAATGCTCTATTGGAGTCTTGTAATGTCCTAAAAGGCAGTGGCGACGTGACAACCGCGCCCGGTCTCATTAGCACTTTAGCACGTCGACCGTGACACGATCGTTTGAGGACAAAATTATACAAAAATAGCCGACACTAATGAAAATACAAGTGAAACAGATCAAAGGCCTCAAACTTTTTTTCTATTAATTTTACGACATTGCATAATTAAATTATTACGTAAAATTTTATTCAAAATTGAAAATGTTTTAGATAAATTTAATAACTAGTTAGAGAGAAGTTTATATTTGTATAAATTAAGTTTTTTAATAATAAAAATTAAATTAATATACCTTCTTAGTATCTTAATCTTTACTTAAATAATATTCTCATTTGTTCTAGATCTTATCGAGAGATAAATACGACGTACATCTTCCATTTTGGTGCAACCTGTACCTCGTCGCTCACTACGCTGTGGTGTTCTACGGGTTCTTTGATCTCACCGACAGATATATGGTCAGTATTACAATTACTCCGTCCGTTGTACGAAGTCACCCATCATTTATTTACGTTCGAAATTTATTAGGATACTTTTTTGAAAATTCTAACCTCTAAATAAATAGCTAAATACACTTCTCAATATTAACTACTAATTAAAATCATGGCTTAATTCTCGTGTAGGTGTAGGTAGCTACTAGTTTCAGACCCTTCGGGGACCGTTCTCCGTGATTCTAATTAGTGTAAAGTCTCGCGAAGTTTTCAATAAGATAATTGTATCAAACATTCCGTTCTAGCAATTTCTTTCAAGAGATATTCAAAGTTTTTTCTTCACGTTTGATTAACGTACAAATTACAACAACCAATATTTATAAATATTTCATAAGATCTACATTGTCAATTTTTTTTTAATCATTCCATATTGCTGATAATTGCTGGCCTGTGACCTTCCTGATAGTTTTTTTTATATATCGTGATATGTTTACATTTGAATTGTTTAAAATAGACTAGAATGTACGAGATAACTTCATCGGTACAGATCAAACGAAGACAGAATGTGATACACGTATATTAAAAGTTCCGATAACGCTGTTCCTTCACAAGGCATAGTTCTTTATTCATAAAGGTATCTTTCAATCACTTATTCCCTCCTGTATTTCAATACTCTTACTCAAAGGTTGGCAACACATCTTTGCTTCCTCTGATATTGCGGATGTCGCCTTTAACATAATAAAACTATATCCAAGTAAACGACAACCAGACAGTTTACATTAATGTAACAATGAACCTTTTTTTTGGTTTACGCGTAGTATTAACTGATGTTAACAAAAATTGTTAAGCGTTAATATAATCTAAATGAAAATAAAAAAATGACTACATTTTTTTTCTATAAGTATGACATCACAGACTTATTAAAAACAGACATGTTTGTAACATCAATTTAAATACTGGAACATTCTAAAATAAATCCACAGACATATAAGGATGCTGTCAGTCAATGGAAGTTGTAAACATAATTTGTCATTTTCATTCACTTCGGGTATAAACGCAGACTTAAAAATGCCATAACTGTAAACACCAACTTTACATTTCATCATCATCATCATTATCAGCCTAATATTGTCCACTGCTGAACGAAGGCCTCCCCCATCAATTGCCATGATGACCGGTCCTGTGCCGCCCGCGTCCGGTGTACTCCCGCAACCTTGACCAAGTCATCGGTCCATCTTGTGGGAAGCCTACCAACGCTGTGTCGAACCATCCGTGGCCGCCATTCCAAGGCTTTCAGTCCCCATCGGTCGTCTGTTCTGACATTACGTTTAGTAATAAATATTTTTAATTCCAGGGTATGACTCCAATATCTGTATTAATCTTCGTCTTCTACATCATCGCATCGTTAACTATCATTGGAATGGTCTTCGATAATTCCAAATACGCACCGATCCTGGAAGCTCTTCGTTGTTCAGCGCTGGCTTTCTTCACACGAAACCTGAGCTCCACAAACCCTGGCTTAGGAACAACACTTCAATTCTTCTACGTGATATCTGCCATGTTTTGGTGCCTGCACACCCTCAAGCTGCTAGAAATCAAAAAGAAGATTAAAACGGAATAAATCTAGTCCCATGTTCTTACCAAAAACTTTTCCGTAGATGTTAGTATTTAATTTTAAGTAGAAGAATAAAATGGTGTCATAGTTCAGTGTTGTAGCGATCGTATTACTTACATTATGTTTGTACATTAAATTATTAGACGGACATTTGCTGTCTCGAGTCAGTTAATTGATAAGTGAAACATTACTTATTCAAAAGGTCACGAACAAAAAACGGTATGTTTTGAATAGATATACATAACGTCCGATTATAATTTGTGCCTTATTCGTTATAAAGATTTGTTTGTTAAAATAAAAAAATGGTTATGTAAGATGATATTAGATATATATTAGTAAGTAGGTTAGTTGAATTGTGCCAACGAATTTTACCCTAAATGTAATTTAATTTATTTTTTATTGTTTTCTTTAGAAAAGAGATAAATAAAGTTCTGTGTCTGCATATCTTGTTGGTTTTACTTCATCCCGTGTCATCTATTACTAATGTTAATTTAAAATAATGCCAAAAACATATGAAATATTTAGGAATAATTAAGTCATAATATTACATAAAAGAAAAAGGAATAAAATATCTGAACAGTAAGCGCCTGCTAATTTTGTTATAGCAAATTCGACGAGTTAATTTTTAATAATGTAATTTGTTTTGTGTGGCGCTTTTTTTACATTCAATTTGTTTATAGTCATGTAGAAACAAAGTTTAAATTCCTAAATTACGTACCCCAAGTTAACGTACATTAAATTGATTATCTTTCTATGGAAAAAAACATTAAACAGGAAATCGAAAATTGTACGAGCGGACATCGGAAAATTATATTTGTTACGATAAAATCAAATCGCTCTCGAGATATTTCTTCGGGAACATTTTAAGTTTTTCAACTAAGTTCATCGATATAAGAAAATTGGATTTTCATTTTATCATTGCAATAAATAACATAAATGTCCATTTAAACAAATAGTATTAGATATTTTAATTGTATATTTATTCGAGTGAATTAAAACATACCTAGATCTTACCGGGTTTATTGTAAAAATGAAATTAGTAATATCAACTTACTTTTTTAATTCAACAACTTCTTTACAGGTACTATACTTTTTAATCCTTTCTCTTGTCTCTAAACAAGTCTAATTTTAAACGTTTGCCCTTTTTCGTTTTAGTAAAACATTTCAAAGTGGAATTTTAATAATTTGAATTTTATTAGAATTCTTTTAACCTCGAGCTTAAATGTTGAATGAAGAACAGTTTTATTCTAAAACGATGTTTTAAAAAAAATTACAAAGAATCCTTTTAGTAAATCCAGCATTGTAATAGATTTTATTCACTGTCTGTTTTCTAATAGATTGGTGTCTAGCGTAGTTCAGGAATTTACTAAGTTGATTCCGAGTCAATGAAGTCGCGAGCGAATACTATTATCACATACTTTAATAAGAAAAATGCGCTAGTGGGTTCGAATCCCATTATTCGACTATTATCGTGAACCGTAAGCTAACACAAGTTTTTTCAAACTTACCATGAATGGTAACAACAGATATTAGTAAATTAACAAAGATCTACTGATATTTAAAAAAATGGCGTTAAAAATGGTTCGGTTAATATTAATTCATTTGTCTTGCCAAATAAATTTGCAGTCCGTCTACGGATGTCCATGGTCATTGTTCCTTAGACCATCCATAACATATTTTGTATCATTTGAGACACAGTTAATGGCAATACTTAGAAATAAATCATCTTGAAAAGAATTGTTTACGTTAAGAGCATTGTTATTTTGACACAGTCCATTAGTTACAAGCATCGGACGGTTTTATGGCGCAAATGGTTATCGTTAGTTTGGCCGTGCTGGGCACAATAAGCTGGTTATTGACAAAAACTGTCTTTTATACGCTTATCTCTAGAAACGTGGATATTTTTTTTCATATACTTGTTAGTCTGAATGGTCGTTCAGCAATTTACTTTAGTATTACCTTATTTATATAGTCATTCCTTCTTATTTACTTATTTTTTTTCTTTGTTATGATCTATTTTTTTTTACTTATAGCAGATTTTTGTTTATTTATTAATATTTCTTTTACCACTTCAATTAAGTTTTAGATGTGTGCTAGGATATGGTTGTAATAGTAGAATGGCGGGATTCGAACTCTCGATCACTTGATCGGAAATTTGTACTCTTAATTAAGCTATTGGCGCTTGTCTTGTTTTTTTTTTGTGATTATATTTTTAATTATTAACATCACAAAAATTATAGATGTGATAGAAAATAAGTTACACAGTTATTTTGGTAACGTAGTTACAACGTCGTAATACTACGAATTTGAAACATAAAATAAAATCTATTAAATATAAGTTGTAATTTTGTTTCCGTAATTTAATTTTGTATGGCATTCGTTCCCTATTGAAATATTCGAGAACAAGTTTCCGTCCAATATCCGGCCCACATTTAGTTTACCTGTCGTGAATGTTCGCGTAATGAATTCAATTTGTACAACGTAGCCTGCTAACAATATTCAACAACTAGTAAACTATGACTTGTTTAGAATAGGCAATGGACGAACGCACTTCGATAAATATTATTTATAACAACTACGAAGTACGATTCAGGCAAAAGTTTAGTCATATTTACCCTTCCTAACATTTATTAACTATTTCTACTATTATCTACCATTTTCTACTATGGTCTACTAATTTTTACTATTTTTTTTTACCATTTTCTAAAATTTTCTACTGTTTTCTACCATTTTCTACAACTTGCCCTTCTAGTAGAGCATGAGTAGGGGAATGTAGTGTATTTAGCATGGGACGCACAGTTTAGGGAAATACCTTCATTCCGTGGGTCGCCTTCTCTTTACAACTGCAGATGTCTATGGTCAACAGTAATTTCGCTATTTTAGCGAATTCAGAGAGTCTCGTTTTCGTTGAGCACTTTAGAAACTGATTTAATTTAGTCTATTAATAAGAAATTAGTTGGTACGAATAAAATAATTTTCCATCTTACGTTAACCCCGTTCAACCCGAGGCTACATTTTGTAAATTATTTAGCAACCGCCTTTGTCTAACGTTATATAGCGCTTTTAAAAGGTCTTATTATAGTTTGAATAATTCACTGGACAGCCACTGGGCATTCGAAATGAAATAAATCTTACTTCTTACTATAAATGCAAAAGTTGAGTTGGACGAATGAGTAGATAGGGTATAGTATATAGATAACTTCAAAACAGCTACTTGGATCTGAATTAAATTTGACTCAACGGTACATAACAGTCCAGAAGAGCGCATAGTGATAGCGAAGTCGCCGGAAAAAGCTCGTTTATTTATACATGTACTGGTTGGTTTTCAAATACTATAAATCGAAATGATTTTTCAATTGTTTGCAGTCACCACATATTGGTTGTTAATTAAAAAAATGGTCTACACTTTGAGGACATGTAACCATGTAAAAATCGGTTCAACAGTTCAAGCTGTATGTTCTCATATTGGGTAATTACTTTGATATTAGTTATGTATAGTAAGAAATAAAAAATATGTTATTACTGTTTATGACCGTACCAACCTTTCCGTATACTTGTCAACCACGAGTTTCATCTCGTCTATAAATAAATTTAATTTATTCTAGATTTGGCACCGCTTGAATCAAAGGTAAAGGAGATCAAAGGACGGGATCGTATTTGTACAAAGGCTGTATTGTTCAGTTCACAAACAGTTACAGTTAGAAACAAGGAAATAAGGTTGTTTTATGTGATCGTAATGGAAACATTAATTTTACTTAAATCGAATACCATATGGTGAATACTGAAATTATATTTAAACATGTAATAGCGTCATAAATGATACCACGCTTCTCCAAATTCATATGATAACGTCTGTTAGATTGTAAACGGCAATTAAGAAGGAAAGTGTTTAATAAACATCTCAATATACGGTAATATCCTGATTGCCTATATTCTTATACAAAGCATTATCATGTAGCACACAGATGTTAACCTGAGCAATAAGGATCGGGGATTCGGGGAACCGTCTATCAGACAGGGTCACTACGCGAATTCCAATCTAAGGTAATCTGTGTTCCCATTTCGTGACTATTTTTACTTCTTTAGAAAAAGTAACACGAGACCCTTAGACTTTATAGATCACAAGCCATTTGAATCAATGATTTAGCACTGAAAAACTACGATAGGTGTCGCTTCGATTCCGAACGCTTTCTCGGCTGTGTGTTACGGGCATTAGATCGAATGTTGGCTATATTTCATTGAGGATTTAATGGTATGACACTGGCATGTCATCTAAAGACATCGTTGAAATTCTGGCGCTTGAAATATTGCGGGCTTGAATCAAGATGAAATGAAAGGTATTCAGAGTCGGGCGCTGCTTTGTAAAATTTAAGAAATTTACTGGCCGTTAAGGTCATGTCACATTTAATATCCGTCGCAGTGTCCACGTATCACCTGAAGACGAGAGGGATGTGTCAGTTTTTCTTATAAAATTTACATATAGTTTCCTTCATCAGCAACTTGGGAAGAAGCAACTGTGGTAACAGTGGGTGGATAAATGATCACCCCTTGTACTTTGTAAATTTTTTTTTAAACAAATTAGTTTATTATTAATATTTCTAAAATGGCAAATAAGTAATAAGTTGTTATAATTCCAGAAATACCACCTTCAATTAATGTATAAATTAAAAAGTTTCCCTTCAAAATTCCCATAAATTCTCTAACAATCTTGTCTAACAAAATACCTATATTATAACTAATGGATGTAATTTTTCTCTTGACGCTGTGCTCATATTTCTTGCGGGTATTTTCTAGCTGACGCATCAGCACGCCAGCAGTCCATGTCAGCGAGATCGTAATTTATTCCCGACCCGAACTTTTTGCCGATAGCTGACAAATGAGCGTATAAAAATAAAATAGAACAATGTTAATCGTTTAGCTTCTACTAAATAACTTGGCATCTGTTGTATAAGAAGGTGAGAAGTACTTTAATACTGATTTGATAAATGACATTTCTTTATAAACCGAGTTATCTGGACCCGGTAGAAATAAGTGCGAATAGCACGGTAACGCCCTCTTGAAAAAGTTGAAAAAGTCAAGATATTTGTTGAATCTTTTATATCTTTACCTAAGCAGGTTGTATACGCGACGGCAACGCCTCTATCACCGAACTAGATATCTTTGTAGGAAGATACGAACCTTATTGACATTTCAAGTCGTTCAGTGAGACCAGTTTAGTTTAGACTTTTTAAAATCTTTTTGTTTATATTTTTTTTAAATTGTAATATTTGAAGTTCATTAAGTAATAATGAACTGTTTTAATTTACCTACATTGTGATCTTTTTAGGGCAGTCATTTATTTTTTCATTCAATTCTACGACCTTTTCTGAGATGTCTCTAATGATAAAAGTTTGTTCTAATTAAGAGTCGGGATAATGAATGAAAAGAGATCCGCCAAGCGCCGCGCTGTACCGTTTTATCATTCTATTTCGTTTCATCTTTAAAAGCGTGAATATGCCAGTATCATTTTAAAGCTATATAATCATCGGCTTTCTCAAAGGCCGGCAACGCATCTGGTCTTCTAATGTTGCGGATGTCCATAGGCGTCGACGACCTTTGTGATCCCGTTTTTCCCCACTTCGTGTAAAAAAAGCTTATTCTTTCTTCGATGTATAATAAATACAGACACTTCGAAGAATGGGCACAGTATGTACTACATCTCCATTGGTCGTCATATCTGAGTTCACTCCCTTCTTACACATATACGCAGTCCATACATCTTTTAAATTATTTTTAATTTACATGTAAAAACAATAATTTTTATTACAACATGTTAAAATGTTTCAATAGGTTTCTCAGTAGACTTTCATTTACATACATTATAAGAGTGATTGCTTACTTATATAAAAGTATGTAAAATTCCAGATGAAACCATAAAAAAGTTCATTCAATTTGTGTAATTACGAAAATTGCTCCTCACCCCGATTTCAAAGACGAGTTGATTAAA
>JAODUI010016970.1:0-14612 GCA_027563995.1 Papilio gigon | reverse complement strand
CGTTGACGATTCGAGTCGCTCTCCGTTGTATGCGGTCAAGTGGAAGAAGCTGGTACTGGGGGGCTCCCGCCCAGAGGCGCGAGTATTTATTGCAGTAGTAACATTGAATCATTGTTACGTGTCAATAATGAGCGGAAGTTTGGATGTTTGTTCGAATGTGTCTCCGGAACACCTACACACACACACACACACACACCTGATTGAAATTTGGCATACATACACTATGATTTTCATTTTAATTTCGTCGTCAACAACGACTTTTAAATAACTGTAACATGGCACACAACGGTAACTACAGACGAGCTCGCCCAATTAAAGATTGCTTAGAGTCAAGCTCTGGTGCACCACTCAAGAAGGAAAGTGTCGTAGTAATGAGGTTGTCAAATTTGTCAATTATGGATATAATTGAAGTTGTGTCGGCTGATCGAGTTTGTAAATTACATCAAATCAATTTCCACGCGGAGTATCATTTATCCGCCTCAGCCCTCAGCCCTCAACCCTTCGACACTCTAATTTCCATTTGGAGCGCGGCGACCGCGCGCCGCCCGGCGCGGGTCACGGCCGCGGCGGGCTCGGGCTCTGAATGGAGGCTTTATATCACCGACATCATTTCTTTTATTGCCGCTACGTTTACGCTTTTGTCCACAACTCACCTTCTACCTTGTACTAGTGTTTTGTTTTATTTTAATACTAGCCACCGCGGATTCAGTCTTCGTGCAATTATAAAAGGGAGTCCTCTTTGCGTTACCCACATATTGTATTGAAAATGTCATCGCACCTAGCTCGCGGGGTCGCGCGCTGCCCGCAGCCTGCCCCGTACTCGGGGTGGTACCACCGCCGTCACTCGTGCTGTCGGTTTGTCGACTTTTAATATGAACATGAAACGAATGAATAGTTAAAGATTACGTGAGTAATTCGAGTATCAGTTGAGTGGCGCGCTGACGTCGAGAGGCTCCGCTCTCGGCGCCTCTTATTAAACAATTAAAGAATCGTTTAAAATCCTCGCAAATGACGCAATTAAAGCGCGGGCGAGCGCTCGCTCCTTGCAATTTGCGTTATTGTTATAAACAAATTAAATAATGAGTCAGTTATTTTTTTTAATTGAAAATATCATTTTATTTTACATGAAATAATTGAGTGATTGCATCGACTATGATGAGGTATGTCGCAAGGCAGCAGCACCGTGCCATAGTTCGCTGTGAACCCACACATAGGTTAGTGGAGATAAAATAATACCTTATAATTAGACTGTGGTATTTGTAACAGTGTCACGAAGGATTCTTGTGTCCCCAAGCGAAGTCTAATTTGTACTGATGGTTCTGATCAAATTGTTGACCGCGCTCGACGAGCCTGTGGCCGTGTGCGCGCGGCGCTTGACACTCGACTCAGAGAGAGGTTACATAAAGCATCTCGGAAAAATGTGTTCGATTTAGAACGGAGTCAATTCGAAGACGGATGAGATGACGACTTTTATTAGCAAAGACCTTCGCGCTAAATCAATTGCTTTTCTAATATCGAATTCGCTACACGTTCGGCGGCGGCGGTCTGCCACTGTTCGTCGTGTTCGTCGTTCAGTGTTAGTGCAAATATATTTGTTCGAACGGCCATAGAGAAGGCTCAGCTTGTAGTGGGCAATGTGAGTGTGACACGGCCACGAGAACACGTCGCGAGCGAACACTCGTCGTTCAATACGGCGTTGCAAAATCTGAGAGTGATTCTGAACTACTACAGTGTGCGTGCAACGTGTAGCGTGCGAGCGTGCGAGCGGCGGCTGAGGCTAATGGAGCGGCTGCGTGACGCCGCGACGCCGCGACGCGCATTTACATAGTTATTGAATAAATTTACTGAACACATACTGACGGTTCGCCAAAGAAAGCCTACGAATAACATGAGAAAATGTGTCCGAGGAATGGAGAAACGAACGAGCAATCCTCCAACGAGCAGCTCATATATGTTTGACGCACGAAATGCTCTCTTCTGCAATTTAGGTTTCTTGATGTCATTAATTTTGAATCTGCTATGAAACAATCTTAACGATCTGTACACTGGCGCCGTGGACTAGGTGTGGGGCTGCTCGCTTGCCGGAGTTTTAGGCAAATTGTAAATTGCATGATTTGCCGACAATTTACAATTTCGGAGGAATTCACTCGAAAGTGACGAGAATTATTTCGGTATTGGAAGCAATACTTTTTGGAAAGTTTCCAGCCGGCAGGCGTCAGTTCACAATTTTACGTGTTACATATCTTTGATGACGTTTTATTACATTATAAAAATCAATTTTTCACGATTTATTACGGCGGAAAGAATCGAGAACATTCGAAGTGTCTACTTCAATGTCGGCGGACGATTTTGTGCGGGACTGGTATTTATACTTACTAATAATATTGATAGCGACATCGAGACACGTGCCTGAGACACGGGCGTGGCTGTTTCCCATTGTCGGAGGTCCTTTAGAAAATTCACTTTTTTTATTTGAAAAACTAAAAGTCCACAGGTGGAAAAAGTTGTTCCGCAGGAGGTGAACAATTATTAGTTTTGACAAGCGTGTGAATGGCGGCGCGGGTCGCGGCGGCGGCAAATTGAATCCGACAAGTATTGCCAATAAGAGATACATTGCCAATGTCTGATATCAAATATTGCTGGTCGCGAATCAACCGCAATACCATTTATTTACTGATTTGCTTTAAATTACCTTATGTCTTATCTAATCCACTGACAACTCAACTTGGGCCGCCCACCACTCTAATTAAAACATGTACTTACGGAAGTAATGAAGCTGGCACTTTTTGAGTAAACTTTAGTGTATCAAAACAAATTATAAATATGTTGTCTTGCGCCAATGATGAATGCGAATGAGAGACGACTGCATGCGGTTAGCCGGTAACTCCGAATCTACTTAATGATATTCAAACGACGTAGTGCACAGCATTGCCTGCTTTATACCGAGCCACAACAAAGTGTGTGTGGCGCTGTAAGACAAGGGGTGAGCAGGGGCACGCTACACAGATATAGTTGTTTGCATATCAAAGTGTCGGCGTGTCGGCGCACTCGGTGACTACATTAATATCACACGAGCGCTGCTGTGCATTATGGAGCGGCTGGCGAGGCCGCGCTCGACACAGGACGACAACTGAGTCGTCTCGGCTGCAAGAAACAATTTAATAATTACATTTGTATGCGAATCTGTTACAAAAACGGTGAACATCTGCGCAGCAAATCATCTACAAGTGGTTGGATTGTGTCCAACAGATAGATATACCGTGTGCGCGCAAACAGAATTTTTTAAAAAGCAAAATAATTCGATCGAGTGAGCAAATTTAGACGGACGGATGGATGTTTGAAAGGAAATGTCTCTACAACGACTCAAGAGATCTCCATGAAACTTGGCGTCCGTGTAGAACTTAGTCTGGAAGAACAAATATTATATATTCCACGCCGCTGGAGTCGCAGCCAGCAGGTAGGCCCAAATAATAACAATGACTATGTTACAATTTGTATCAAATTATCTCGGTTACATTCAAAACATGGCGTTTGTTGTGAGAATAGCAAAGTTAACTGTTTTATTATTTAACAGCTCAAGTTGCGAGCCGTTGGTTATTAGATGCCGGCGTTCGAGCTGTTGCAAAGCTGACAAAATATGTGTCTCTTTAGAAGGGCACTTTAGAACAGCTCGAACCTCGCAATGAACGTGAGCTTCCTCTAAATGTATTCTTCCAACGCGATCTAATAATGACTGTTACGTACATTTCTTAGTTTCTGTCCAAAAGTTAACTTCCAACATACAAAATGGCTACAAACGAACTGCGAACAGTTATACATAAAAGTATTTGATATAAGATTGAAATAAGTAAAAAAATAATTGGATCAGTGTCAGCGTGCGCCGCGCCGGCCTCTCGAGGGTCGTGATTGAGTTGACGTGGATCGCGAGCTGCCAGATAACGTCTTCCGTCTTTTGTATGTCTCTCGGCTAATTTGTACTAGAGCACCTCGAAAGTGCAGCTTACTTTCGACGAGTTTACAATCGGTGAAATAATGTTGATGTCCGTTTGGTCTAATTTTGTACCTTATGTGAATAGTTTAACGGCATTTTGGTGAAATGGGTACGAAATAAACGTCCTCGACGTCGACAAGATCCCGCGAATGTCCCGGTTGGCGGCGCTGTTAACTATTAACTCCCCAGCGAACGACACGACAGATGTTTAGTTTGAATCAAGCGAAGTGCCAACAGTCCGATCTAATCAATGAGTTGTGTTGGAGGTTGGAGGTCCGAGGTGCGTCGGTGCGCGGCGCGGCGCCTCTACGCCGAATAAACGAAAGCTATTTCATTTCGCCCGTCAAGTAATTGAGAGAACATCTAATATAACAACCAAATGAAAATCGACTTTTGAACTCTGTGTAAATATATTCAAATAAATCGTACAGTGGAATGACTTGGTTCTTCTTTTCCACGGAATAGCGCACAGGCTACACTGTCTTCTAGCCTGAAGGATTAACAAATCCCCTCAGGTAGATTGTCTTTACTTTGGACATAATAATAACGCAATGAGTACATCGTTTTCTTTAGAATATGAAGCGACGGAGGCCGCGGATAACGACGTATATGGAGTCATGTTTTCAAGTAGTTCTATTTTTAACTACTCGTGCGAGTTTTATTTACAAGACAATTGTATACGTCAGGGACGTGCGGCGTGCGGCGTGCGGCGTGCGGCGTGCGGCGGACACTTGTATTAACATTTGAATGTCGTCGGCGGCCGCCGCACGCCACGACACGACACTGCACCGATCTGAAGAGTTCACGGAACGGAGCCGTTTTAAAAGTTAACGCCTTGCCTTGCTGGTCATACAACTTTTAAATGCCCAAAGACGAGACATTAAAACCTGATTGTCTAGGTCCGGGGATCTGGGTGACATTTGGCACACAGATACATCGTCGCCTAGAGCAGCGCACCGGCTGCTCACCACGTTGTCATGGACCGATTTAAAACTCGGGGTGGTGGGAGCGCGGCGCAAATATATAATACTATGTTATTTTGTAGGAAGTTTAAGTATGAATCTTGTTTTTCTACCGTCGAATATAATTTGTTGGTATCGAACAAAAAAGCTGTTCAGATTCCAACACAACGCAAATATTGGTTTCAATAAATCTCAAGTTTAAATAAACAGCAGAAGCGCCGCGCCGTCAGTGAGCGGGCAGTGAGCGGGCAGTGAGCGGGCAGTGAGCGGGCAGTGAGCGGTCAGTGAGCGGTCAGTGAGCGGCCAGTGAGCGGGCAGTGAGCGATCAGTGAGCGGTCAGTGAGCGGACAGCGCGGCGCGGCCCTCGCTCAGCGATCAAATATTTATTAAGGACCAACATCCGCGTGGGACTCCATCTGCGCGGAATTATAAAAACTTTTTAAGTAATATGTGTGTGTGATCTTTCAGACAATGCTGCACTTGTATGCCACATGCCATCGCGATCGGCGGTGAGAGGGGCGGTGCTGGCGCGAGGCAGCAGCAGTGACGTACTCCAGGTAAACTCGCGCGAGTGAGTAACACCTGTTTTATAATCGTCTTGCTATTTTTTTTCGTAAATGGGTACAAAGCGAGCCCCGCGATGAACACTTCAAGCAAACTTAAGTCAATTGGCATACTTTTTATTCATTAAACTACTATACAAATTCGGCACGCAGTTAATTTGAAACAATATGGTTGTTACACCTACCACAATAATGGGAACTGTCGGAGTAATGTCACGAGTTGGAGATTAAAGAAATTTTATGAGTGACCATAAAAAGCCGTCTCAGCTAATGTGAGACGCACAGGCGCGCCGCTCAGCGGCCTCCCTTCGTAATGTAACCGAATCTAGCTCCAGGTCCGTCTCGGAAACACCTCCTGAAGCTGGTTCACTACCACAACAAACATGTGCGGGCAGCGCACTTCAAATCCCACAAGTTTGTTTGTGAAAGAAACGCCGCCCCGCCTCGGACCTGCACTCACTTGAGAAAACATACCGGCATTATGTTCCTAGACATTTACTTAGTGTTTTTGTTGAAAGTTCGCAACACGCTCAGAGTACCAGCGGAGTTCGGCTTTTATAACAAATTTGTACACGAATAATGCAAACATCGCGGCACGCATGTAACTGAAGGGAACATTTTAATTTGTATTTTTTTTCAAAGAACTAATTTTCACATCCGAGAAAATACCGATCTATTTCCAGACATAAAGCAAGTTTCTGTGCATGTTGTTAGCGAGACAGCGAACTACAAATTAGCTTGTACAGCGGAGTATATACCTGTAAATAATTTACGCTTACATTGAATGAATTAAAACGAATTTTTGATAAAAAAAGTTGAATGTTGCAATCGGCCAAGTATAGTGTAGAGCGCGGCGCGTGCTGGCCAAGTGGCCCTCCACACGAGGGCCCGGCGGCTAGATTCTGTGGATATAATGTTGAATTACCGTCACTCGGCGATGCCTGGCATTGAAAGATAATTTTGTCATTTGTCAAGTTAGGAAAAATAGGCGTAAAAATAAATTTTTAAACAAGTCCTTTGTGGCAGTGGAACACAGAGGTTACATTTTTACCAATTTCAATGAAATGTTTTCGTCATTCAGATAAATGTCATTATTTCGACGTAGACTAAAGTAAAAGCTCCCAGCAAGGTATACTCTACTCGCAGTCGTATGTACAGCATTTAATGGATTTACGTAATTCCCGGTAATGCTGCTAAGATTTATCGCGAGATGACGCGCGGCGAGCGGCGAGCGGCGAGCGGCCGAGCCCTTTGATCTCGCAGCCCTAATGGACATCCTCACGCAGAGGCTACGTGAGGGCAGAGCGCCGGCAGATAGACCGTGTCCTTAAACAAAAGTACATACTTTCTACGGAAAAAATATCAGTGTGCACGAAAAATGGCCGTTGGTCCTTCGACACGTGTCTTTTGTTTGTACTGTCAACTGAGATTTCACATATTTTACGGACTCCTGCACGTGTCGGAACAAGCAGTGATTTACTTTGGAACTTGAGTGAGAGACATTTACAAAAAAAAACTTGCTGTAAAGCAAAAGTCTAAAGCTATTATAGTTAGTCTCGAAGTTGAAAAGAACAGAATTTATTTGTATGAGACGACACGCAGGGTTATTTGTTGCAATGGACAAGTAAACGCAATCAAACAGCAATGTTAAAAAAGGGGCATATTTTCCCAATTGCTCGGTTCATCAAATTTCACTTTTATTGTATTACTCCATCCGTTCAATCAGTACAAACAACTTCAACAAACACTTTCATCTTTATAACATTTAGAAACAAAAGTAAAGTTTGAGCCGAAAAAGATTTCAAAGTGTAGTTGAGTCGGGGAGTAGTGCCGGGGACTGGCGTGGGGCCGCGAGGCGCCGTGCGCGCGTAATTAAAGGCAGATGTGGACTCGGGACAAAACACCACTCAAATTTAATAAGACTGGCCAACTTTTGCCTCCAGTCAAAGCTTCGAAGCCCGACAATGTCATATACGTGACGTAGTAAGGAATGAACCAGTATTTGTTTATTTGTTTACGAAAAGTTGAAATTAATTAAACGTTGCAATTTCCTTGACCGGGAAATACTAGTAAGCCAGTGTCCCATATTCGTGTAACTGGAATTAAAAAATAAACGTTTAAAAAATAAAATGATTGAGAAAGTTGGTGCGATTTATGATGTACATTTAAAATGGTACGAATGTTGTATGAGACTTTTTGTATGATTTGTGTTAGAACGTTGCGGGTAGGGTAATAAATGAAACTAGCGGGAGCGGAGCGCCGGGCGCCGGGCGCCGTGGGCGGGGGCGTCGCAGGGGGTCCGCCCGCGCCGCGGTCGAGCTCCTGTTTGTTTCCCAAACATTACCCTAATGAAATCAAAAAGCTATACATTTCGTGTAAACACAAAGGTAATTTAAGAATAACAAGACCACTGGCTCCTAACTCCGGTCCCTCATTAATATCAATTACACAACAATACGTTCTGTTGCGAGCTCGCGTTTGCTCGATTAAAGTCATTCGCACAAGCTCCACAGTCGGGAAGCGCACCAACACTCGCCACCTCCCCACCACCCACCCTGCTGTAAGCTACGTCGCCGACCACATTGCTTATTAATCTTTGTATGAATACTAATGCTGTAACAGCGCCTTCTGCAAGATGTAATGTTAATAATTGTCAACTCGTGGTCGATCAACGTACTAGTTACAACTAGCTGGTCGACGAGGGATCGACCGACCCTGCCGGCCATTGACGGTTCACGTTCAATAAATTAAATTCAACGTAGAATTTACGAAGATTTTACTTGATAGGTTATCTTTTAACAAATTAACAAATTCAACTACATTAGGAAAATGCGATTCTTAACACCGCGATGGCGTACGATAATATTTTGGTACAGCGCCATCTTTTACCGTGGAGGAGAAACGACGCCATCACAATCCAGTTATTTCATTATTAAGTGTGCCTACTTTTATTCAATTTGACATGAGAAAGGAACCACAGCGTGGAAATATATTAGATTTATTACCAAGTTACCAAGTCACGTGAAAACAAAATATTTTGGCAGAGATATTGATGTTTACAAATATACCAATAATCTTGTTTCATTGGCCGATAGCGACGTACCTTTGTGTGTGATTCCACGTCCTCGTCAGCCCTTCGTGAAGATTATGATAAAAACGGAATGCCAAATTGTTCGCTTACAAAATAATACTGAGTCTACAAACATGCTTTCGCCCATACAATATTACAGATTTATCAGTACGAAAGTTTAAAAGGATGTTTCTAAAAGGTCGCTCCGAGGCAGCACAGCGGGTCTCGATGAAAGTTGTCACAGAGATAGACTACTGGCGAATATGTGGCGGAATAGCTTATAGCGTAGGCTACTGACTGTGTCATTGTTAGGGACACGTGGTTACTTTATTCCACTTTTGTATTTATTCACATGATCTGCGTGAGTGCAGTTCATATGCTAATATTAGTAACTAGGTCTCCGCCTCACGACGCTGCTGGAATCAATAAGGAATTTCATCGCTAGAGGCGAGTTGTGGATCACTTCTGTCAGGAACTCGACAGCGTCCGGCGCGCCCGCCCACGTGCCTACTCGCGTATACTCTTACATTGCAAGTGAACGAATATTTTGCCAAATAACAAAGGGAACGGTGGAAATGGAATGAAGAAAACAATTTCCTAAACAAGTTACCCAAAACGCGCAATAGTTATTCGAAATGTATTGTAACGAGCCAAACAAACGAACCGCCTAAGCCCTTTTGTTCAAAGAGATTTCTTCCCTCCTTTCAAACACGCAGCTACAATTTGAATGATGCCGAAATATTTTATTACTAAAAAAATCGAGGCCGCTTTTCAATTACTTTATCAATACTATCGAAATATTTGACTCGAAACGAAAACTCATCGTGGCGCGTGTTCCCGTCTGATGGCGGGGCTTATCCGGTAATGAGACGCGTCGCGCTGCCCTGCGCGCTCTAGGGCTGGCGGCGACGCTAGACGTAGACACACTAGTGCCGAGAAGGGCAACAGACACACCAGTCAACCGTTGACTGCTTGGTATCCAAGATCTAGAAGCGTCTAGGAGCAGTTAAAAAGCTATAAAGGGGAAGACGAAAATAGACCAAGCCGTCGCTTCACAACATTGACTCTGTCCCGAAGACATCGTTAACTCTCGCCCGAACATCATCGCACTAATCCAAATAATTCATGTCAAACCGGAAGAAGTGTCACCCCTGCTCTGCCGGGTAATCCCCAATCAGTGCTGAGCCTGCGCCCCGCTCGCGGGCTCTTGCCATGTGCGCATCGCATATGCAATTACTTTCATTCTTTTTTCTGAGAAATAACAAACAGACGATTTATTAAAAGGCAATCTTCAACACAACACTTGCACGGATCATGGACCCGATGTGACTAGATAAACATATTTTTCGTGTCAAAGAATATTGAAGAGTCACAAAATGTATTAACCGTTCAGTTTTCAGTTAGTATCGGGAAACTTGGGTGTTATAAACAAAACAGAACTGCAAGCCAACTAGAGACTGCTGAACTTACAATCCTTATAGGAATAGAGCGCGCCGCGGCCCCGGCGCGTCGTGGGTCACCTACTTATCGAGAGTAGCAGTGCGCCGGACGCGACGGTGTTTTACGTCGTTAAAGACGTTTTTCATACAATTTCCTCGGCGACGGAGAAACAAAGCATATCGGTTTGAGTGAAGCGTGTCGTCGTGTTGCAGTGCGCCGGGTGCGGGAGGGTGCGGGAGGCTGCGGCGCCGGTGGCGGCGGCGAGCGGCGAGCGGCGAGCGGCGCGATATCGAACTACGTCGGTTCCCTCGCCCAGCTGGCCGATAACGACGAGCAGGCGACGCGCGGTCGCGGGCTGAAGCAAATTATAACCGTCTTCCGGCGAATGATTAGAAAAATCGCATCATTGTCAGTATCATTCACAGTAATTGAACATTTTAATCCATTGCGTTTGTTATGAAACACAAATACACACAAAAAACTTTGTTCCTCTGAAAACCAAGACGTTCTTACCATTAAGGAGAACACCGCGAGGCCTGCACATTCAAAGATACGTGTGAAACGAGTTCGACCGGGCCAGCGTGGTCGACTACAGATTAGTCAGTCGATGATTGTCGTGGGTACTGAGGCGCAGCAAAGGGAGAATCTACTTTGATGAACTGAACGAGACTGAAACAAACTAACAACAATGGAGGCGCATGTCGCGAGGACGTTATCGTGCCAGTAATTAAACAGTATTTTTAGAATCTTACAGTTTTATACCTTTTTTGTTAGTGCAGGTCCATTAGCAACTGAAATACGTAAAAGCGCTGAGCTCGCGCAGCGGCTAACTTTACGAACCGTCAAGTAAACACGGCGCTAATAAAGCAAGTGCAGGCAGCCCGCCGAACTTCGTCCATTATCGCCGGCGCGCGCTCGGGCTTGACAAGTTGGTGCATTACGTGGGCTGCAGCTGCGACAGCCGCGCGCCGCCGCGCGCCGCCGCGCTCCGCCGCCACTTACAACTACCTTGTGCAACACGACACATTCAAACCTAACCCCTGCGCCACATTGCACAAATACCACGGCCTCATCAAATTCTACTGTTGGAACTGACAATGATCATTCTTGGTTCATTTACTTGAAGATTTTAAAAATGTTAGAGGGCGCCCATTGCTTGAAATTTGAATATAATTAATTTAATGCCAATTTGAATACTGCGAAATTACAATTACAAATTTAATATTTCGTGCAAAAATATAGCTTTACGCGCTTCAACATGCTGACCACAACTGAGTAACTCGCAGTTGACTTCAAAGTCTCGCGTCACGTATTAATTTATAAACAACTAGAAGTAATTCAAATAAGTGCGGACACAAATAACATATACGTGGGCGCAGGTGACTGGGTGGGGGCGCCAGTTGCGTCATGTGATGTTTGCTCGCTACTAATTGATTGTCGAAAGTAACGACGCTTCCTTACACACGTACTGGGTAGGGTTCTTTGCACAGCAAACATACTGTTAGTTATCAATGAACGCGGGGCGTCTACACGAGTATTGGAGTTCCCTTTTACGTCGAAGGAAGACATCGAGATGCCGCACTGGGCCAGCGTGGTTGACTAAGGTCCAGTCACTCTTGACTCGGCGCAGGCTCGAGCCCTCAGTGACGTGTATGAGACAATGGCACTGTGTCAAGGAGAGTTACTTAATAAAAATATATCGAACAATTACTTCGCAGCGGCCGCGGACGTGGCGGTCATCAAGCCACAAACGCTTGGGCGAAGAAAGGTGTTGAGAGGACTTATTAGTGTCGTAAACGCTAGCCGAAACAAAATTATGATTTCACACGCGTGCAGCAGTGAGGCAGAACAGTGGGACAAACTGTTATTTTACGCCGAGACGGAAAAATATTTCGTCGACAGTAAGGCAGCGTTAAGAGAATAGCGATACTGCACTGTTACTGCTCTGTGTCACTGATCTGCCCTAGTGGAAGACTGGCATCACGCCGCAAATAATGAAGTCTATGATATGTTTTATATATGTTATTACGTCGTCCCGACACGCGCACGGCGCCGGGCCCGGCGTGTCGGCGCGTTACATCTCGGACGTGGAGTCGTAATAAAAGATCTGTCACAATTAAAACAAAATATCGTAAAGACAGCCCTTTGGGTACAGTCAGGACCTTCTACGATGCTCTATTTACAAATATTGCCTTATTCCTTGCAACAAAACCAACTCCGTCCTTACAAATATCAAATCAGGTAGCAGAGAGTTGCGGGAACAACGCGACAATAGTAAGAAGGTAACAATCCGAGTGCACCGAGCGACTAACTTCGTGCGGACACAATTAAACGCCGCGTCCTAATGGTTGTGCTTCCTTGTCTCCGTCTCAACGAGTACGAACCTTACATAAGACTAGCATTTAAGGCGGAACACCGACACATTCCGCGACTGTAATTAAGTGATACCTCTGTTGTTGTAATGTAAAAATTCTATATGTATGTCGGAAGCTGCAGGATGTACTACTACAAAGACATAGAATATGTGAAACATGTCGCTTTATAAACACGTGGAAAGTTTAAAGCGAGGCTCAGTGCGGGACGAGTAATTCCGACTCCTCGAAGCGGAGAGCTCTCACCTCGAGCGCACGCGACCTCAAAAGAGTCACCAGCGGCTGAGAAAGATCAGAATTGTGCATATTTCCATCGCGTTACCAACGCTGCCATGTACGTAGTGCAATGTATAATCGGGGAGTTAATTTCCTATACGATTCGGTGAAATGTTGACGCTCACAATGTAATTAATTGGAATTCTTGTCGGAGCAATATACCAACGCCCTGAATTATGACGACAGTTTGCTGTCCTTGTGTACGATGTTCATTCGCTAGAGACTTCAATTAAGACTGTGTATCTTCGCTCCTCAGTATAACAATACAACTTTACGTTATCTTTTACGTATCCGCTCCAGCTTCTCGCGAGTAATCAATACATCTTAATTAGGTTAATTCACTTACGTTAAGTAGGAGGTATACGATGGGCCTCATTCTTACTGCTAACGAATTTTCCATGTATTTCTACTTTCATTCCAAACAGTTTGCAAGTACGAGTGTCTAGTTCCAGTTGTAACGCTCGGTGCCATTTTGTACAGCAGTCGTTCTCGAGAAAATAGAAGACGCGACCTTATATAAAAGCGACTACAGTCATACGGCCGGTGGCTAAGTGGAGTAGACCTAAGTGTTTCAGTTATAAAATAGGGTGGCTGCTCGATTCCCTGAGCAAGTGCACAGGCGTCGGGTGCGCCGGCACGCGGGGAGCGGCGAGCGGCGAGCGGGGCGGACACAGTGCACTGCGCCAGATATACCAATTGCTCTAATTAAACAGAACAGTTTTATGGACACAATAATACGTGAGATGTATGACGTAAACATGACAAGGCCGTATGCCGACAAAAACACTAACAAACTGTTTACTCGTGTTTGTGCGAATTAGTCTAGATTCGACTACCGAGTTTCTAATGAAAAACGCGTCGATGTTGTCGGGTCCACCTCGCAAGTCTCTGGATGACCGCACGCCGAGGCGCATCGACCTGGTGCCAGGGGAGAGATTGCACGCTGCCAGGCGGCAGATCTGCCCCAGCACGTCTACAGAGTATTAAAACAAGTGGATAATTATTGTGAAACGTTATTTTATTTTTCAAATTCAATTCTTGCTTTTTGAAATTCTTCATACATTATGAAGTGTAAATTATTGAAAAGGCGGTTACGCAAAAATTTTTGGCAACCCTTCGCTCGATCGACGACTCTATCGTATTGTCGTGCTAAACAAAACCTCTTTGTATCCGTCTCCGTCTGCCGCTGATCCGTCCCCTCCTTCACCCAGTGAACGTAAACAATGCGGTTGAGACGGGACACATATTGTGGAGGTACCTGCGCTGCGTCACCCGCGGCCTCCAACTATAAAGTATCACCTCATTGCTTGTTATTGTTCGCAAGTCACCGTACCATACTGGCTGGCGACGTATTGATTTATGTTGTTTGATGTACGAATATCGAGGCTTTATGACGCGCCGTAAGCAATAAATTTGGTTTAATATCCTCAACACAATGACAGCCGCGGTATCACTACAAAAATGTCAGACCAAATCGACGCACACCAAGTGTCATAACTTCACGACAACACTCTCAGATAAGGGGCGATAAATAGAATACAATCATTATTTATGCTGCAAACATGAGAACTCTGTGACCGCCGCACCACGAGTCGTGAAGTGTGGGTTCGACACGAGGCCTCGTGTTTGAGTCGCGTGTATCGGCACGGCGACGCGCTGCCGTTTAATCAGATCACGCATGATCTGCAGCGCAGTTGATGAGTGTGGCTGGATGGGTATTGAATTAGGAATAAACTCTGCCAACGTAGTTTTCTCTCAGATATTTACATAAGAGCGTCGGTGGCGCAGTTGTTAAGCGCTTGACTGGACCGGACCGTACTCGACATTGTCCAGGTTCTATCCCCGCCATGTACCAATGTGTTTTTTCCATTTTCGAATTGCATATGTACATTATCCGACGCTCTTACGGTGAAGGAAAACATCGTGATGCAACCTGCA
>JAODUI010016969.1:0-14697 GCA_027563995.1 Papilio gigon | reverse complement strand
GATGTCATACTGGAACCCGAATCTGTGAAGACCGTTGAAATCAATCCAAATAACTAATAGTACAATTATAAATGTGTGTACAGACTAAGTATAGATTAAAGATTTAATTTACTATATTTTTTATGAATAAAAATATGACTGCTCAAACATTTTGATTTTCCATTATAAATACACAAAACTCCATACCCTTCTGGAAAGGTGGAAAGCTGGAAAGTGCATGTATAAAAACTGACTAAATAACTGAATAAAGCCTACAATGAGAGACTAGGCATTGACTCTTCTTGTATTGTGAATGTCCTCAAGTGTCTATAATCACTTCAACGTTCCACTCATTAGCCGTCTTCTTGTTAAAAAAAAACTAAGGTTTTATAAAAGAAAGTCTTCAGCATATTTAAATATATGATTGTGCTAGATTTATTCACAAAACATGTCTTTTCTTAATTATCGATTTAATATATTTCATGCCACTCCACTTTAAGTTCACTATTACAAAAAAAATAACATTGAATATGTTAAATGAAAAGTCAATGGAAGAAGATGATGATGAGATGCATGGATAAATGGAAAGACCATTTTTTATGGAAACTAAACTAACGCTTGACCACGATCCTACTTGACAGTTTAAAACTGAAATCGTAGAACGTTTCAAACATCATCCTACTCTTTTCCTTACGGAGGGTCGGCACAGTATGTTCTATTCTTCCATAAATCTCACACACTTCTTACCCATGTCCTCTTTCACACAATCCATCCACACCTCCTTCGTCTTACACCTTTTAAATATAAAAAAATTATAATAAAACATTAACAAAGTGGAATCGTCGAAATCTAAATAAAAAAAGGTTTATATATAAGTAAGCGATTATATAAAGTTTACAATAAATAATTTCGGTTTCGGTTATTTCTCCAGTTGTCCCGGACACGTCATAAGGTGAAGACAAATTGCGCGGCCGCGTGACAAATATGCAGACGCAAACAAAAATACGCAATTTCCGAGAAACCGAAATGCTATTCCATTTTATATCCAATGTTTTTATTAGTACGCAATTTGGCTTCACGAAAGATTTACATTGTTAAAAACAATAGGACCTATAGAACTATTTTCCCATGCTATTAAAAACTTTAGTGTTATTTACCAAAATTGGAAACCGCACTTGGGATTGTATAAAAGGTATAGATGAAAAGTTACTTATTAAGATTTGGTTATTACGAAAACATTTAACAACGTGCCTACTGATGAAGGGAATCATTAATACAACCATTATTCATATTTAAAGATATTAAAAGTAATGAGCGATGACAAGGGAAGAAAAAGAGAAAACTGTAAAAAAAAAAGCATAACACAAAAAAGAGTAAAGACTTCGGGTCTCTTGATGCGAAAAAAAAAACATAATAAAACACAATAATTTTTATATTTGCCTGTATATATATAATAGAACAACTCTTGCAATATACCACTTTACTTTTTTTAATACAATACAAGGCTATAAAATGACCGCATTTATCACAAATGTGTTGTTAAGGGAAGATATGTTATGTTACATTTATATCAAGAAAGAAACAAGATATCGTATTGTCTGCGAGACGTGAGGCCCCGTCGCTTACACTGAGAAAGGAATGACTGAAATCGCTGCAATATTTCTTTCAATACGAAACAAATAGAATTACGAAGAAGAATTGGTAAGTTTTAAAGAATTCTTGATAAGCTTACATCTTCTACTTTATCTAAGAGAAGGTTTTACATAACATTACTTATGAATACATATTGATTACGGTCTTTTTGTAATAGGGGTGAAATCTTTAGAAGATACCATGTCTTCTGCCTTACGTAAGACTTACCCACACGGTGGCCATCGTCAAGTGCGGTTGCGACGGCCCATGGATCTCTGACATTGACTTTGGCCTAATAACCATAATCCAGGATAGGTTACGAGCCCCCTGGTGGGAACGTATAGTGTATTTATGATTATTTTATTAGATTTTTTGACACGTGGATCGAAGGTTTCCCATTTTTAGACATAAAACTCTAATATATTGCCATAGAAAATTTTAAACAAAGAAAATTTGGTAAAAATGTTATTGAGGAAAGCATTCCCACTTAAAATGATTGTTTGTTAACAGACTATTGTCTAAGTGTGATCATTATCTTCTGTTCGAGTACCAATTAAACTGGAAGGACTGTAAATAATTGAAAGTAAAATATATTTAAAGTGACATTCAACTTATGTTAATAGACGGGACTAAATTTTGCTTTCAAAAGGTGTGTCACTGATGTTTGGTTGCCAAATTTGATATTTGTGAGATAGCGGTACTGACTGATGCTTAAAATATTTGAAGGAAAGTGATTGGTAATGTCCGCTCTATATCTATATAGTTTTAAAGTCTTTATCATTGTTAGTGTATGTGTTTATATCATATGCTTTCATTCCGATGAACCAATATTAAAAAAGCTCCAAGTGAAATTAATAAAATCGAATTCATGAAATACATAGATTGAAGTTTCTTTTACCATTCGTGTATTGGTGTGTGGTGAGCAAGGTCTGTTTGTACATTCTACACAAGTCAACAGAATGTATAATCTTCATGTTGATGTACTATCCAAGATATATATTGTTGCTGGCTGGTTCGTGGGAGCAAATAGGCTGCTGTTAGCGTTTAACATAAAAGGTTATATTAACATCGCGGCTTTATGCCATTCATTTGTTCTGAATAGTGTCATGGGGTATTACGTTATAGTTTTTGGTGTTAACGAAATAATCAGTCTTGCACGGGTACTCAATTTAGTTCAATATTTTTTTTGTTCGTTCATTGCGTTCAAATCGCGCAGCGTTCTTAAAAATTTCTATAACGAATTGTTTGAATTTGATAGAGAAATAAAATACAAATGGCCCACGACTTCCACTTCTATGATTAATTGTGGATTTTTAGTTGTAATGATATCTGTAATAATTCTAACTTTTTGGTCCATAAATGTATTCACGGGAAACTTATCAATAGAAACAACAGTGTTGAGTACGATGGATTTAAGTAGTGTATTGGAATGTTTCTATCACGGCCATCTGTTCAGTTTGTTAGAAATAAGATTGAAAACAATTAGGATTTTATTATTGTCATCTTTTCCTTACAAAAATCGAAGGCAATTTTCATCTGAGAATGTAAATATTAATTTTGAGGATAAGAATGTATCTAATATGTTGGTTCGCAACACCCAAGTTGAAATTAGGCATCTGTTACTTCGGTATCACAAGATAATAAAGACCTACGATTATCTCAACACAGCAGTAAAATGGCAGGTAACGTCCTAACTAAAATCTGTTTAGACCAGTGGTCGGCAAACTTATTAGCTAACGAGTTAAATTTGCAAATTAAAACGATTAAAAAAATATTGACAGCTAAACCTGTTTGTACAACTGAATGAATAAATATAACATTGAATAAGGGACGTTTATGACACGCACGCGGCTTGTATATACGATAAGCTTCGAGCACTGGTGACAAGAGTGCTTGCAATACGACCTGGTCCGGGCCGGGCGAGCCCGTAGGAATCTTGTGCTAGAGATGCACTCCTGAGTTCAAAGAGCCTCATGCAGCTCCGGAGCCGCACTTTGCCGACCTCTGGTTTAGACAATGTTATTACAAATCGTCTTGAAATTAATATCTGCATTCATTTTTCAGCTACTGACAACTCTCGCATCATCGTTTGTTTCAATTTTGTATGTATTCCAACATACGTTAGCACAATTTAGAAACACAAAAGTAAGTGTTTTTTTTTTTACTTTCTGCATTAAAAACTCGACTAGTAAGAAGGCGTAAGCGGGCTGACGCACAGCGACCTTTGCCGACCGTTGACGTCTGCAACACAATGTATAACTGCGAATGCTGTTGCTTAAATCACTGTTAAAAATAATTATTGATATTTATTATTTTTAAAATCAATTACTTTATGTTTCAGTTAGAGAAATTATTGAGTGTGCTGCCCGGTATAGGGTTGATTTTATCGAGAGCTACGCCTTTTGTTGTACAATGTTTCTTTGGATCAAGAATATCTAAGGAAGTCGTTCTTCTTCGTCGTGCCATTTTTACACGGACGCATCAGAATGTTTTTGGTATTAAAATTAATTTTGTTTTTTTTTATTGTTTTTAATTTTCACGTTTGTTTATTAATAATAGATACTTTTTTAAGAACTTCTTAGAAATAAATTAATTTTAATTGTACATAAGGATTCTATTGAACTACACCGCTCTGGTTAACATTTATTTTGCATCCAACCAGTCCATAAATATTCTAACATCTAAGGAATCTTCTAGTAACGTCTAACTACAATTTAATTCTTTACAGACGTAACAAGTCGGAACTACGCCAATCTTTTCTTAGATCTTATCCAAGCTAGATCTTTGACATTCTCAATTTTCCGCATGATTGAAATCAACACAACTCTTCCGTTCAAGTTCTTAGCGTTGCTCGCTACGTATGTTCTCATTTTAATGCAATTTGAAAAGGTTGTAAATATTGGTAAAACATAACTCTAATATAAATAATGAAGTAGCTAACACACGGCACCGACTAGTTTCACGAGTGACCGACGGGCCGCGAACGCGAAATAATACTAATCACCCTCAGAAGAAGAATCGTAACTCGAGTGGGTTCGAAACTGGTCGGTGCCAACACCGGGTTGCAATTTGAGTGTTGGCCGTTTTAGTTCAAACGAATATCTCACGAAAGTTTATATATTTGTATTATAATATTGCAAAGTATTTTCATGTTTTTATAGGATACATTACTTAAAACGGGCTACGCTTTACGCACCTCCAAGTCTATCGTATATTTTGTGTGACAGAGCGAATTAAAACTATTGCATTGATATTAATAATTCTTTATTTTTCTTTAACTGTAACAATGCACTTCAATTGTTTTAAATAAATGTAATATTGCGTGTGTGTTAAGTGTTTTTATAATTATTCAAGCCGCAATCCGTTAATACGTTCGCTGCGAAACGAGGTCAAAACTATCCCTAATGCAACTTCCCTGTGGTGCGGCAAGTAAAAACGTGTACTTGTCTGTGACGCGAAGGGCATAATTTTGTTAAAGAAGGTGGGGTCTATTGGACCGCGTGTCGCACTAACGTCTTGTCGCGGAACGGGTCGATAACACCTCGTACCGCAGGAACCGCAAAAAATGATGCAGCAGGGAACGTGTTAAACATAACATATGTTCCAAATATCTTATTCTAAATATTTGAACTGTCAATATTAATAACTTTTTGAAATTGTAATATTATAACTAAGTATGAAATTAACATTCTGAGTAATTGAAAAAACATTGACAAATTGATATCGAACATTCTAAATATGGAAAACGTTAGACTTCGAACTTCAGTGAGGGCCAAGAAATAGTTTGCGACACTGCGGGTGCTTTTATCTGAAAAAGACATTAAATACATTGTTAATTTGTTTGTGATATAAAAATCAATTACCACTGGACGATGAAGACCAGTTGACTGTCAATTGTTTTGACACAACTGCTCTGGTTAGTAAGCGTTTGAGTTGAGACGTCAGATAGAAGAGCACTCATATTACCAACGTGCCAAATACAATGCCGGCTATTATAGTTAATTCAAGTGCCCCAGACTGTCCGTCCATATCGCCTGACTCACGACATCGGGCGATTCTACTGAGTTTCTAAGTAACTTTAAAATTTTACTGAAATAAATTTTATGATTTTTTTTTTTTACCAAAACTGTTCGTGTGAATTCTTGTGCATAGCGAATTACGTAATAGTTGAACTTCATTTTGAAGCCTTTCTCCAAACACACAAGGCACTATCATTGGTAGCATTACTGTTATTGTAACTCCTATCTGAAATATAAGTCTTCTCCAACTGCACTGAAATCACAAAAATATATTGAGTTGAGTATTTACTAAATGTACTTAATATTACGATATTCAATTAACTCATCATCTTCATCTGACCACTGCTGGACATAGACCTTTCCCAGTGCCTTCAGCAGCATGCAGTCCTCCGCCCGAATCCAACGACTTCCCGCCTTCCGCAGTTGTCGGTCCACAGTGGTTCAACTGACTGGTAATGTTAAAGTTATATCTATAAATTTCGCCAATAGCCTAATGGATAAGAGTAAGGACTACACATCAAACAGTCGTGAGTTCGAATCACCCCATTCGACTATTGTCGTGAACCATATCCTAGCACAAGCTTTTTCAAGTCTACCAGAAAAGGTTACATGAAATATTAGTAATTTAAGAAAAATCAACAAATATAAAAAGGCAAGTTTAGTTACTTTGAAAATGAAAAGGGGAAATAAATAATCGGTTTCATCTAAACGCAGTTACATTTAAACACAAAAAGAAAGACGTAATGCAAAAAAAAAAAAAACAAAGGTCCAACTCTATCGACAAGTATGCTTTAAGAAATTAACATTAAGTTAAGTATATCGTATTTATACTTACAGTATTGTCTATAACGTGCACCACACCTCGGTAGGTTATGATTAAAGTTGTTGAAAATGTCGTTACGACAATCATTAGCAACTGTTGAATGGAACAATTATTTTATTACAGCAATCTATCTTCAGTCCGTCCTTTTTTCTACATTTCAATACGCAATCTTCTTTCATCGAAAACTTTGGTTACCAAACTCACATCCATACAATGTGACAAGAGTTACGATCGATTTGTAGATCTATTTCAAGCTTGAGTGGCATTCGTTTGTTACTAGTCATCATCATCATATCAGCCTTAGTCTGCCCACTGCTGGACATAGGCCGTGCTACCATATTGTTTGTTACCACACACTATCAACCCGCCCTGATACCTGTCGAAGGTAGGCACAGTATGTACTACTCATCCATACATCTCTATCAGCCGTCATATCTGAACACATTTCCTACGCATATCCTCTTCTAGCAATCCATCTACACCTCCTTCGGTCATCTTCTACCTTTATAGCCATCCACATTCAATCTCATCACCTTCTTGTTTATGTATTCATCATCTCTTCGCGTAACATGTCTACATCTCAATTTTTCCATCACGGGCACTACCTTCTTACTTCCTTAAAGTACACACACGCATATACACTATAAGTCTTTAAAAGAAAACATACATAAAAATGTACATATAACATATGACATACCTGCCATTTAATTGCGGCATTTAACAAATCGTATGCTTTTACAATTTCAGAATAAAGATGCATCAGTTTTCGAATGTCCATTATATAATTTGGATATTTTGAATTAACGAAATTTCCATTTTTCTCATCTTCATATTCATTTTCATTAAACGAATCTGTATTATTTCTATTAGTAGTATAATTCAGTATTAGAAGCCTTCTGATTGCAATAAGTCTTGATTGCAAAATATCAAAAAGATGACCATAATAATGACATTCTATTATATAATTAACATGAACAACAATTATTCCTGGCAATAAAGAAATCATGCCCTCTACAACATTAGAAACAATGTTATAAATCACAACGCAAACAATTAAACAAAAACATTGAATAAAATTAGTTTTACAATTGGTAGTGATGAAATATTTAAATTTAATTTCCTTGTCGATTTTTAACAAATCTTTATAGAAGTTACGTAATTTTTTCCGAAATGCAATCGCACAAACGAAACAAATAAAATACAGTGTCAAATTCAAAACAATCAGTATATCTTTCGATTCATTCGGAGTACGTAAAATTATGTACAACAAACAACAATGAACAACGATAGTATAACAAAACGATGCAATTTTAACGTATCCTATTTGATACCAAATAACAGGTAACCTATTCATGCCTAACACCGAACCAATTATAATATAAATTTTACTCAAAACATCGAAAGAATTATCATTTCGTATATAAGAATTAACAAGTACACTTGGAACTGTCATTGTGCAAAGTAATAACAAATTCGTTGAAAGAACACATACACTCATGTTAATAACATCGATTATTTTCTAGAACCATTAAATTACTTACCACACTACTTTATTTAATATGTTTACAGACACTAGCTGTTACTCCCGACTTTATCCGTACATATCTACTATTCAAAGAAAGCTGAAATTTATCCAACACAGCTTAACACCAGACAACGTTTCAATCTCAAAGGGTTAGCGTTAAAAGAACTCTTTAAGAGTTAGGCTAACATGTACTATTCTTGTTTTTATAAATTGTATTTTGTTATGTACAAATTTTATAAATAAAATGACAATAAATGAATAAACATTGCAATTGAGGCAATGCACTCTCTTATTATAAACCGGAACTGAAGTCAGTATAGTTCCAAATTAGTCTTATTGTTATCTTTGTTTCAATTAACGATCACATCCGTCCGTCCATTCTGGGTATAAACGTACATACGGCCACAAAAATATTTCTACTTATTATGTCAGTAGGAAGTATTATTGAACGCAGTGTTTTGTTTATTAACTGCAGTTAACGTACATTAAAAACGATGACTGCCACAGAATGAAAAGTAATCAACTAATGGATGTCACATTTTCTGAGGTGACAGTACTTCACGGGATATCTTAAAGTAGATATTGTGTATTTCATCGCGATCTTCTTTTCTCTTTTTATTTTCTACATTAAGGAAAAAACTGGTAAATCGTTAAATCATCGTTAAATTTATTAATGTACGCCCTTTTAAGTTCCGTCCTATTGTATGATTCTAAATGTGTTTTCATCCCACGAATCTTTTGTTGCTGGATCACGTTTCGCGACGTCCCTTTTGATGTGATTTGTTAGAACGTGAGCAATTATATATTTTTACATTTCAGTGTCGGGCGGTACACACTGACGTCATTTATCATCGTACATTGTATATAACGATTTTTATTTAATGTATATTACTTCGAAATACCAACTAAGAGTTGACTATTCAATTTTGTTGGAAGTGCAAAAGGTTGATAACTTAACACGTTCGTTCGGCATCAATTTTTCTGTACTTTCCATCCCTGCGGTATGAGGTGTTCTCGACCTACTGCGTGACTAGACGTTAGTGCGACACGCGGTTCATTAGACCCCACCTTCGACAACAAAGTTACGCCCTTCAAACCACAGAGAAGCGTACATTTTTCCTTGCCTCACCACAGGAAAGTTGCATTAGGGATGATTTAGGCCTCGTTTCGTAGCGCACGTGCTGAGTCTATAGAAATATCGTAGTCAATTCTCCACATAAGTACAGATAACTTTATTATTAACGTCAAAAACTTGTACCAACGCGTCCGTTCGCGGTGTTCCACCTTAAAAGCTACAGTCGCTTGAACATTTCGTAAGTAATGAGACGAAAACGTGGGCACAATAACAAAAAGGATGCAGTTTTACATTTGTTTGTGAGAAAATAGTCGACATGTAGTCAGAGCAGATAGACGAATAATTGGTTTTGTCTATTATCCCGGTTTTTGTGCTCCACATTCGTTAATTTGTGAGTAGGGCGGAATGTGCGGACTGGGATTCTTTTAAGGGGGAACACCGCGAACGGTTGCGATTGTACTTATACATCGAAGTATGTAGATGCGAGTTTATTACTTTGTTATTTAGTAGAAATATTTCGTTTCAAATATTTCCAACTACATAAATAATTATAACGTCATGTTCATACTTGAAATAACTTTACAACGATTCATTCGTTTCGCAGGATTACCTCACACTTTCAAAAGCCTCGAAATATATTCATCAATGGCGTTCAAAGCGTATTTACGTTACCTTGCTGCGAATTCATAATATAAATGAAATGATTTACATTTTCATTTTAATGTAAATTTAAATTTCATAGCATATTACGTCGCTAGTTCCAATAACTAAACGTAAGCGGATTAAGTAAGCATTTTCAATAAGTATAAAATCGTAAATATACAATGAAAATGAGTCAAAAGGAAAACCATCGCAACCGAAGAGGCGTGAAATGATAAAGATCGGCTTAGTTTCTTTTTTTTTTATTTATTTCATCAAAATACCAAATTTTAAATAATAATCGAGAAAATCGCCAGAGAGTCGAAGCTGTTTGGCGAATTCAGTACCCTCAGTTTATTACAAAAAAAAACAACCACTTATAATATGTACCATAACATTTTAAATAATTAAAACTTTTGTTAGATATAACACTATACTATTTAAAATAACAGCTTTTGTTATCTACCGTTTGTACTAGTACGACACGGTTAAACTATACTGTACTATAATTTTAACAATAACCCAACGTGACCATCAGCAAGAGATCTTATCACTATACTCGATAGTCATCCAAGAGCATCACATATACAGAGCATCAGCTTTTTGTAATCAAAAAGGCAACCATATCCATATCTTTTCTGCCATACTCCTGCATTTTCGCTACACCGGAAATAAGGGCAATAATAACACTTAACTTTTTCCTTTATCAATACCTTATTTATCTCAACAATTCCAACATGACGTTCTACAATGTGTAGTTCTTTAAACAGTACTCTCAGTTACATGTTTATAGATGTAAAATACGTGGTTATACGTTTGCAATTATTAAAAACGTCAATGTTCTATTTATTGTTCAAGTCAAGCTGTCCCTGGCAACTGTTCATCTAATTTATTCATTTATTTTAATAAAATTGTCCTGAGAAATGTCAAATAAAGATGGAAATTTCCAAGCCATCAGCTACATTTCATTAGCATTTTTACTCCCCGGGCTCGTTTCACCTCATCCAATTGACGACTGGAATACTCTGAGTTATGCAATCTTTGAACATTTTCTCACTGACATCCTTGAAAACATCGAGAATGGTTTTAAAAGAATTTTAATTAGGGATTATAAGCTTATTTATATTTTCCTTACATCATCAATCTATAATCCTGTTCCTATAAAGTTACATTCAACGCTTATCATCATCATCATCAGCCTTTGTCTGTACACACATAATTGATCTATAACAACATCGGAAGATGTAGCTAATGAACAATAATGCAATTGGTATTCAACTTATGGTTAATATGTTATACGATATTCAGTTGTTTCTTTGAGATAAGATTTATAATTGCTGACAGGAATTATAAGAAAGCTAGCACCGATATTGGCTTACAATCGACTTTACTAAGGTAATGAATTGGCGGCATGGCATACACGAAGCATGTAATTTCTTCAAACGACAGAATCTCATCTCTTTATAAGAAATCAGATCAGTACGTAGTTTTTCAAACATTTTTATCAGACGTCATATCTCAATTTCTCTTCATACCGAATCGTTAAACAATGCACACTTTCTGCAGTCTCCCTCGATGTAACATACATACATACTTACATACATACATACATACAAATAAATGGTAAATATAACACCAAAGTACATACAGGGAAAGCATTCATTAAGACACACAACACGTGTAATTCTCCATGTGTTCATTCCGTATTTTAGTGTGGTATTACATCCCTTTATTAGCTCCTACCTTGATTAATGATTATTAACTTTCCTTACACACACACACACACACACACACACAATATGCGGAGGACCGCATACTGTGGAAGGCATTGGGAAAGGTCTATGTCCAACAGTGGGCAGACAAAGGCTGTTGATTATGATGATGATGAACTTTCCTTTGATTCTAATAATCTTTGTATTTTTATTAATGCTTTTGTTGTCTGTAATTTAATTATAAATTACTGAAATATCTGTCTTCTATATCGTCATCATCATCGTCGCCTACGGTCTTCAGATGGACTCTTCGCAAGTATTGTCCCGATGACCGGTCCTGTGCCTTCTATAACGTATCTATATATCTTACAATAAAAAAATATGCAGATAAAGAAATCTGAGTCGACGATAAAAATAATTGCTCGAATGAAATCTTTGAATTTAATTCCTTGCTACTTGGACAAGGCTTTGTCTTTGACATTTAATATAATTGGAATTTTAACGAGACCGTCTAAACTGAGGTTGATTATTTCTTTTATTTTTATTCTATATAAAAGACACCCTGTATAAAGATGTTTTATATTTAACCGACTTAACAGGGTGATGTTTTTATGTAAGTTCTATAGTGACTTTCTCTAGCTTATTTTGATGAGTGACGTCAATATAACCTTTTGTTCAAAGGTAGTAATTTAATAGAACAAAAGACTCACGAATTACGTTTTATTGCTATTTGTGTTTACTCTCGAGGAAAGAACATGTGTCTAAACGGTCATCCATCAAGCGGCCTCGGCGGCGATCTTCTCCGACAGGTGATTGAACAAACAAGAATACAATTTTATGTAACAGACTGGTGTAAATCTTCTTTAGATACGTGCCCTGAAAATTAGTAACCTATTCCAGCTGTGTAAAATGTTTGTAAATCTTTAGTGATCATAATATATAATTAATATTATTATATAAGCGACAACGGGTTGGTATGATGTTGGGGACCAGGAGTGTGGGGGCGCCCTCCATCCGGTGGACCGAGGACTTAGTGCGGACGGCGGGAGATCGTTGGACGCGGACTGAGGACCGCATACTGCGGAAGGCATTGGGGAACGCCTCTATACAACAGTTGACAGACAAAGGGTGATTATGATAATGGATATTACAAAGTAAAGTCCCTGTCTATTAAAACGAAACAAAAAAAATACTGCACTATTTTCAACTCACAAAAGTCTTTGTGCTACACTAATAAATAGTTGCAATTAATTTCCCGCAGCTTTAACCAATTGTCAATACAACCTACAAATTATTTGAAGTGCCGACTTAATGTATTGTAATTACTCTTGCTGCCGCAAACATTGCATTGCACACATTTCGAGGTTTAACAGATTGAGGTTTACGGGGGAAATAGAAACAAGATAGGAAAATATCAAAGCAATATTAATATAGATTAAAATAACATTACTACCCAATAGTACATAGTAATTTATAATATATTCGAACAATAATTAGTTGAAAATGAATTTTATAATAATTAAGAAGTAACTTTAAAGGTAATTAATAGTTAGTAGATTTTTAAGTTTAATACGTGAGTCCAACTTTACAATTAATTTTTAAAGGTCAAGAAATAAAAATTATTTAAAGTGTAAACAACATTTTACAACAAAACATAAATGAAAACTTTGCGTTATTTAATCTCTTTACATCTCATTGGTAGCTCTCGTTAATACAAAATCATGTACAACGCTTCAACAAGCATAATTCGGCGAACACTAAAGTATTCAGTGAGAACAATAGTTTATTACCAAACGTGACTTTTTTGACACATCGGAACTCGAACCACGAGCATAGTATTAGGTTTACCACATTTATGAGTATTCAAATAGAACGTATGTGTTGTACAAAATGCGAACAGATATTAAACACCTTACTTCCTTATTATATAAACGGCTTCAAGGGCTTATAATTTTATAATAATCATGTTACTATTTTTCATAATGGTGATCATCGACGCCCATGGACATCTGCAATACAAGAAGAACCACAGAACTATTGCCGGCCTGCGAGAAAGAGGTACGCCAGCTTCTTGAAGTACCCTAAGTCGTATTGGTTATTATTATATTAGTACATATTTGAATACTAAACCTTTCATCATCCTATAAGCCACATGTCACCCACTTCTGGGCACGAATCCTGGATTCAACAAACTTTACAAGATCATTTTGCGGGAGGCAAACCCTGCATCGACTTGTCCGTGGTCGGCATTTTAAAACTCTGTGGCCCAATCAGCAGTCCTTCAATTAAACCTTATACACGGTTAATATTTTCGGATATATTTTCTTTCTCGTATTTAAAAAAAACAGATCGTTTAACAGAAAAAAAACAAAATGCAATTAAAAATGTTTAACGGCGCGGAGCGGTGCGGCGGAGGCAGCAGCGGAGGAGGCGGCGGCCGGGAGAAGGAATTACAATAAAACATGTGAGCTCACCAATGAACATCAATTTATTATTTAAAAACATTTATAATATTAAAAACGAACTTAAGCATTCTACTGCGTATTAACTAGTTTTGATTTTTCTTATTCGTTCAAATATCTCTTTACCGTCAGCTTTTGCCTGCCTGTTTCTGGACATAGTCCTTCCCCAATGCCCTCTACGGTATGCTCAAATAACTCTTGAATATTGAAAAAATTGGGTAAGTAAACTTTGCTGTACCAAATTAGACTAATATTTAAGAAGCAATTACGTATCTACCCAAAATCGGTACCGACTAGTTTCGAGTCCATCGGAAACTATTCTTCAAGACGATTGAAGTTGGTATTATCTGTTTTATATAATTTCAAATAAAGTCCCACAAAAGTTTGAATGATTTAAAAATTAGTTTATTTTTAAACTTAACGTTCACAAAAACCACAAGAATTTTAGATACACTGCCAGTATTTTACGGAAGTAACAGAAAAAGAGGTTCTATGTGACTTGGAAACACACCAACAATACAAGACCATATATCTTTGTTCTGTACTTAAGCTACATAGCCTTAGTTAAGTGAACAGTTTCACAAATAAACAGCAATAAGTTAACTTAACAATATGTATTTTCGGGTTTGATGTTTTCTCCATCAGCTCACTACACGTCACCACTGAAGGGCTCAGAACCTACGCTATTTATCACGGGTGACTAGGCCATAGACAACCACACTGAATCCTTTAAACTATTAAAACTTTCGTGAGCCATTTCACTATATCACTTATAAAACGGCTTAACTCACGTGCAACTCGGTGTCAGTACCGACTAGTTTCGAGCCCATC